>DWAP01004825.1:0-10622 GCA_018230625.1 Heliconius eleuchia | reverse complement strand
CTACCCTGCTGTGTGCGGGATATAGCGTGAAGCTAATTTAATTTTATTTATTTTTTTAAAAAAAAGAACAAGAGTAGTTCAGACGTCATCTGATGTAAAACGCCAGGATCTCGATGTAGGCTAGGGTAGCTTATTATTTATGCGGCCCCTCTCTATAAATATATAGTACAATTTAAAATGATAACTTTAACACGGCAAGAGTGTAAAAACTACGGAAACCTAGTTATGGACGGCAACTAGTCAAATATAAATTTGTCTTTCATAGCAATTTATGTTGTCATCGAAGATAATCATTTCTATATATTGAGTTCTTAAAGCATACATTTATCCCTTCATGTAAAATCCTCAGAGGTATTGCCATTTTAAAATTCAGATAACAATTTTCAAACGTGCATTGTATATAATATTCATATTTATAGCAGTAACTGTTAGTCAACGTAGTAGCTAAACTTAATAAGTCTATGTAAGATAGAAAAGTCAATTCTGTACATAAAAGAAATAATAAAAAACTTGTGTCGGTTAAAATGTCAATAACAAACAAGTTAAGTGCGAGTTGATCCCGCCCAGTGCCTTCGGCCACCAACAATACCAGCGGCGGGAACCTAGTGTTAAGACACTCAGTTCAATACTTGACGCTTTGCGTGTTGAGTTCCTGCAGATATAACAGTTGAGTTTCGCTTGCATTGCGTGTCAAGTGGAATTGCGTATCAAATTTTAAGCCGCGCTATGCCTCGAGTTGGAATCGAACCCACAACCTGTTGCATCTACAATCGCAAGGTTGTGCCACGACTGGCCTCAAGTAATAATACACAAATACTCAATTAGTAATAAGTATAATCATTTAAAAAAACATAATATTAAATACATGACCGTTTTTGCTTCACAGAGCTGACTCTATACAAGCTTATTTAATTCTAATATCGACATCAGTTTTTGTAATGCTCTGTTTATAGACAATCGAGGTTGGAGACAGACTGCGGTTTAACTGGGTGGAGTCGGCTTTGAATACCGATGACGGCGCAACTACGGATCCCGTTTCAATCTCTACTCTATGCATAAGTAATGTGAAAAGTATGGAGATACCGCTCCTGTGCGGAATACATCCTCTTCTAAAATATTATTGTGTATTTTTATGGTAACGACTGGTTATTTGTTCCCGGTAGTCGTCTTACTGGTAATATATCGCATTCATAATGTTGTGTAGTTGAGAAATATCATACGGGTATTGTTTTGGTTTGTCAGTTATGCTAAATACTTACATTAAATGTTATGTTTAATAAAATTATAAAAGAAAACAGATTTATATTTTCTTTGCAAGTATCGTTAGTATCTACCGAAACTCAGCCTAGCTGAGCTGAGCTTAGTCACTCCGCCAAAACGGATTTATCCATAAAAAATATATCAAAAGCATTATAATAGTTTGTCGCCATAATGTTTATAAGGCAGACAATGGGCTGTAATTCACTTTAAACTCCTATTCGATACACTGAAACGTCACGTGCAAAATTGACTTCGAAATATTACCAACGCGAAGCATTATCGCCTCTACGGTATGGGTTTTAAGAACTTCGATTTACATAGAAATTTTACCTATAAGATATTTTCATACAGTATTAAGAGTGAGCATGTGGACAAACGAGCGGTTGGCGTGGGTAGTGTCTATTCCAACTGCGGCAGTAACTGCCCGATTATCCTATTTGAGGAACGAACAGGCGTGACTCATATCATATTTTTCATATTAGCCAACTTTTAACATATATTGCTTCGGAGACAAAATGGAGTTTATTATGTTTTTTAAAATAACTTTGTTAAATTTTTAAAGCGTTTCGAGTTTCTCTTACTATTTGCAGAATTCGTATTCATTGTAATGAACGTCTATGTAGAAATCGGTCAAGTGCGAGTCGGATATGCCCACCGAGGGATCCGTATTAATTTTAGGTATATGAGCCAACGGGAAGTGCAACTTATAAATGTTGACAAAGTTAAATTTACATACGCTCGTTGCATGGATTTTGTATGAAATGAAATAGGTATATAGGTTTGTAATAGGTATTTTTGAAATATAATATTAAGTTAAAAATTTTCATATTATTGACTTTATTTGTACCGCAAATTCTCACATCTTGCTAAATTTCATAACTGTGGGTCAACAGTTAATAGAATATAAGTTTTCATTAAATGAAGGATGGCAATCTTAAGTTTGCGGATATATACACTCGTTTGTAAAGTAAATAAACAACAAATATAAATTTGTAATGATCTCCCAGTGATAAAACAAACAGTAAATTAATTTAATTAATTAATTTACAACTTACATATAAATTTCCAGAGGCAGAAGAGGCGTGGCGCAGAGGCACAAAGTGTGACTGTAAAATCGACTGGTTGTGGGTTCGATCTCCACTCGAGGAAGTGAAATATTTATATACATTTTCATTTCTTCGCTCTGGTGTCGAAGAAAAGCGCGGAGTTGAGCTCCACCACTCAGCACGCACTCATACCTCCAGAATTCGGCCTAAAGTGGAAAACGGAGTGTCTTAACACTAGGTACCCTGCCTACCCTACTATGTGCGGAAAACTTACAGTTTTTACTTCTTGCCGAATTTAATAATTGTAGGTCAGCAAGCAAAAAGTCAAAATATACTAAACATAATGCATAAACGCTTAGGTTTATGTTATGATTGCGTTAACTTAGAAGCTATTTTTTTACTGTGCTCTTAAGGGTTCATCGACCTGGATTTGAGACAGACGGATAGAGAGACAGAAAACAAAGTGATCTTATAAGGGTTCCATTTTTTCTTTAAATTGACAAAACCCTAATAAAATACGCAATCCACCCCCGCCTATTAATACAAAGCTAAAAAAACAAAAGCTAACATTTATTCAGAAATTATGACGTTAAAATGTTTTATTTTACTTAAATAACAGTTTCGACGATTTTTAAAAGCTTCGAATTCTCAAATCTATATATAAAGTGGCTGAATGTGAAATTAGGAAAAACGCATAAATATTCAACAAGACTATATAAATAAAGTGAGTCTGGGCCATTTGTTCGGATACACCGGTACTCTGTGCAGAGACTGGAAAAGTTAGGCGGGAACGGGATTTCCTAATGCGATTTTAATTCCTTCTTCCCGCGACGAAGAGGGTAATTTCAATAAATTAAAAAACAAACTCAAAAGAAATTTCTACCAATAAAACGGACAAGCGGATGCTGTAGCACGATCAGCCATTTTGATATAGTATTAATACTAGTATCAGTTTGATTAGACCTACTGATTTATAAAATATTGAAAATCGATAAATTAACTTATAATATAACTTGTGACAGAAAGTGGGGAACGGAGTGTTAGGTTCCCTCTGCCAACCCTGCTGTGTGCAGGATACAGCGTGAAGCTAATATAACTTAGTATTTAATATTAGTAATGATTATGTTGAGTTCTGCCACTCAACACGTAATGCCTCGTGAATTACATAACAAAAGTACACCGTCGAAATGAAAGAATTATCTCAAGTTGGAATGGAAGCCTGTAACTGGCTTCCATTCTAGCTTACATTTTATTTTGTATATATTTTAATTTAACATATATTATTTAGATAATAGAATTACTTGTTGCCATTTTAATTAATAAAAATAAATAATATTTTGTATAAATTTACAAAAGTCACATTTGTGTGCAATGTAATGAGTTTAAAGATCATTAGTTGCACTGGTACTTTGTAAAACTGTTTGTTGGAACGCTAACATAGCGCAATTTAAGTGTAAACAAGTTAACGATGCATTTGTTTAATTCCCTCCGTCTGCTACAAGACACACACATATTTGTATATTGCACAATTTTTGTAAATTAGAAAAGAAAAAATTAAATCAGCTTCACGCTGTATCCCGCACACAGCAGGGTAGGCAGAGAGAACGTAGTGTTAAGACATTAAGACATCCTGTTCTCCAATTTTCGCCGAATTCTTGAGGCATTGCGTGTTGAGTGACGAAGAAATAAAAATATTAAGAAATAGTAATGAATTCCCTCGAGCGGAATCGAACCCACATACGCTACTACGGCCTCAGATATTTTTATGAATAGATTAGATATTTTTATGAATAGATGAGAAATACTCCAGTTACTAACTTATGAATCAAATTACGTTACTCGTCCATGTTATCTAAGGTATCAATAATCAAGTCTAATTTATTGAACAATTCTCAGTATTGGAAGCTCGCCAAGGACACAATTTGTAATATTTACCTACCAGTTTAAATTGGATGCAGATTTTAAAAAATTATATAATGTAGCTGCTTAAATATTTTTAGTTTAGTTTAGTATTTTGATTAACAAAAAAAAATCGTAGAAAAAATGTATAAATTTCCCGTATACAGAGGGAACCTAGTGTTAAGACTCTCAGTTCCCATTAAGACTCTTCCGTTCCCGAATTTCAATAATTGAGTGTTGAGGGGCGGATAGAGATAAAACATAGTTTGGAAAATTCAATACCATGGCTTTGTAGTACGAGCTTATAAAAATACCGGAGTCGAAAACCATGGCTTAAAATACTTGCAAGTATTTTTCAGTATCAGTACAAGTTCTAGGTGAAAGGGAAATTGTTTCGCCACTGGCGGAACTTAACGCCGTAGTTTGCTTCGATATCAGATAAATATTTCATTTCCTCGAGTGGAGATTGAACTCCCAACTTGATGAAAGGAACGCACACTTGGGTCCCTGCGCCAGGACTTCTTGACTTGCACTACTCTATCCACTTTATAGTTTCATAGCTAATTTTACCACTAAATTCATACCGAACTGACTGAAACTGGGATAACTAATGGAATATTGCAAAATAACTTGTGCATTTTAAAGTAATAACAATTATATTTTGTTTGTAACAGTTGCATTATTTCCAGAATATTATTAGAGCTGGAAAAAAATAGTCAAATTTTAAAATTTAATTTAAATAGCACAATGAAGAGAACAAAACGTGAAAAATATAGAGAGGTTCTTTCTGCCTAACAGATTTTACATGCAAAGAAAAAAAATCTGGCACCCAAAGACTTCGCTTGTTACTGGTAAATACAATGGTTCGATGTCTCGTTAATATATTGGTTCCTCTCAAAAAAAAAAATTATAATTGTCTTAATTTTCTCGCTCAGCTTTGAGAAAAAAACGCTGCATTAAACTCCGCCTCAAAATCTTAAAAGTAGCACAAAAAATTACGAAAGAAGAGGCCAGTCGTAGCGCAGGGGCACAAAATGTGATCGTAAACGCAACTGGCTGCGGGTTCGAGCCCCGCTCGAGGAAATTAATTATTAATTTAAATTTATATTTCCATTTTCTTAGCTCTGTGTCAAGGAAAAGCGCGACACTTAACATGCAATACCTTTAGAATTCGACGGAAAGTGAGGAACAGAGTGTTTTAACATTAGGTTCCCTCTGCCATTCCTTGTGTGCGGACGATAAATATTACAAAGGTCTAACATATCAAATAATACTCCACTAAAAGTAAGAGTACCGTGACGTGGTTTGACACGCCTGCATTTTAAAATACATGGAATACTTGACATTTCTTTAGCAATTTTTTCTTGAACCTTGATGTCAATGGACCACTTATATGAGAAGGTCGGCGCGTACTTCATTTGTTTTGTCTCACTTTCAAGCACGCTCAATTGGCATTTAGATTCATTTGATATGTTATTTAGGATTGGCTTACGCCGCTGTGAATAATAAAAGAAATACTAATTCGTAAATTAGTATTTCTTTTATTATTCACAGCGGCAAAATTAAAGGAGCACACAAAAAAGGCATATAGTTTTTTAATTACTAGCTTTTTGTGTATATTTTTTTTCGGTTCATTTAAGTTTGGTTATTCGAAATGAAGATGAAACAACAAAAACTAGGGTTCAACATTATGTATTTATAAAAATAGAGATCAAAGAAGAAATTTGAGACATTTTGAAATTTACGACAATTTTTTAAAATCAAATTTTCTTTGAAAAGGTTAAAGGTTAAAGATCACAATCAATTTGTTTTGCTTCCGCGGGCTCTTAATATAGCTCGAATACGTTTGTCTATGCTCGTAATGACACTTTTAATTCTTCCCTGGGGCAAATTGTCCGAATATTCAATCAGCGCCAATTTTACCTCTTCAATATTCCTGAGAGATAGAATTCTCTCCCGTACTGTTCGTCCAATCATGTCTCGGATTCATGTCTGGAGCTCATGCTGGCCAGTTCAATTGGGTAATTCCGACTTCATTAATATAATCGCAAACCACGCAAGCAGTTTGTGGCCGTGCGTTATCGTGCATAGATATAAAATGACCTGTTTCGGTAAAATTTTGCTTGATTATATCGTTCTCCCCACACACATCCTTTCCCTTCCATCAAAGAAAATCATACAAAACCGGCTTTCGTCAGAGAATAAAATACGACTTCATTCATCGGACCAATCATAGTGCTGACGAGCGAACGATGATCTTGCACCTCGACGACTTACCTCAAGTTTAGGCGCTTTGGCAGGTACATATGATTTTAATTCAACTTCATTCAGCCTTCTTCTAATTGTTATTTCACTTACACCCACGTTACGTACTTCTTTCGGCACTGATTGCACGATTTCTGCCTTGTCTCCGCCTTCGCACATAAGGTCCTATCTGGCTGAATTGTTTCACATTACGATGTATCACATATAACACACCCAACATTTGACTCACTGAACGATAGGTGTGTCCTTCCTCTGTCAATGTCACAGCTCTGGCGACTTCAGTTGCAGGTAAATCACTCATTTTGTATGCAATACAATGTTGAATCTCCAAACAATGAAAACAAAACGGGCTAGGGCCACCTTTGACTGTATAAACAAATTGCTTATCGAAAACACTTAAAAGTGCTGATTGTCAACATGTTATGTTATACGAGGGTAATAATTTAAATAAATGAATTACTTGTTCTATTACCTACAAGTTATAAAAAAAATCCTCTTTTGTTTGTGTTCCTCTATCTGTGCCGGTGTGTGTATGTTTTATAAAGGAAACCAGTCGTGGCGTAGGGGCACAAAGTGTGTCTGTAAACGCGACTGGCTGTGGGTTCGATCCCCATTCGAGGATTTAAATTCATATTTTCATTTTAAAAAGAAATTGAATATTATTTAATTCATATTTTCATTTCTTCGCTCTGGTGTCGATGCAAAGCGCGGCGTTGGATTTCGCCTCTCAACACGCAATGCCGCTATGGATTCGGCGGAAAGTGGGAAACGGAGTGTCTAACACTAGGTTTCCTCGGTCTTTATTGCTGTTTGCGGAATACAGCGTGAACCTAATTTTATATTTTGTTTTATATAGGTATATCCTGCTAGCAGAAGAAGCGAGGGACAACTACACTGGCTTCTAATGAGAGAGATGGATTTACATCCGTGATCCATTGAAATTTTATAAGAATGGGAATTGCAAATAATAAATATTAAAATACGAAGAATCATATTTCTTTAAAATTATAATTTATAATTTGTTTGATTAAAGGCCAGTCGTGGCGCAGGGGCACAAAGTGTGACTGTAAACGCGACTGGTTGTGGGTTCAATACCCACTCGAGGAAATGATATATTTATTTTATTTTTTTTATTTCTATTTCTTCGTTCTGGTGTCAAGTAAAAGCGCGGCGTTGAGTTCCACCACTCAACACGCTCACAATGGTTCCCTCTGCCTACCTTGCCGTGTGCAGGATACAGCATGAAGCTGCTTTGCTTTTATTTGATCATTATGTTGAGTAAGTGATCATTCGGTAATGAAAACGTATTCGACCAGACAAAAGCTGCGGGCTCCTATTGCCTATTGAAATTTTCATTTATTTATAAGTTCACTAGTATAGTTGGGCAAATCGCAAATCGATCGCTATTATGTTAACCATTACCCAAAAACACAATATATTTTAAATCCATAAAAAAATATGAATATTTTTTATCGCCAATTACTTTTCTTTGGTTTCTGTATAAAACGCCGCTGATGCGTAAAAATAAACAAACTGTAAATAACACAGAAATAAACATAATATAAAATTAAATACCTTTAGAAAGTAGCGCCACTATAAACAAGAGTGCACGCACGTGCCATAAGGACCCCATACTGTTACTGCAACTGCCACCCGCGAGAACTCACGTTGAGGTTGTTCATCTCATTACCCTGAAAACAACATAATAATTAAATTCAATTTTTTTTGTTTTATTTTATAATAAATTTAATATATTTAAATGAAGTACATGCATATTTTAATACTTTAATGCTGTTTGTTTATGTCAATGTAAATCAATTATTTATGTTCTATAGATACATAGGTTCAGGCCAGTTTTGGTGCAGCACAAGCGTGTGACCGACACGACAGTTTCGATTCGATTCTCACTCGAGGACATGAAATATATTATAATAGTAACTTTTTCGCCCTGCTGTCGTGGCAAAGTGCGGCGTTGAGCTCCGCTTTCTACAACACGCAATGCCTCCAAAATTCTGTGGAACGTGGAACTGAAAGAAAAGATGTGTTCGGAAATGTCTATAATTTTTTTTATTTCTATATGTATTTTTTTTCAGATTTTTTGTACAATATAATAAACTATTTTTAAATTTTCATTTAGACACAGCATACGAACAATAATAACAAATAAAGTCATTTAATATCTTTTAACAATTGAAATAAAAAACGCAAAAACAAAATGAAAGAATTTCAGAGTAAAAGAATCACTCTAAAGCTGACTTTAATATATGAGGAAGCCACAACACCCCACGATTGCTCGTATCAAATAGTACCTACATATATAGATAGAAATATTCCACACAAATTTGAATACATCTTCAATACTGAACTAAGAATTGACAACTGTACCAAGTTACCTGAATGTGGACTTCTACAAAGTTAATATTAACACACAGACACCATTAACTTTACCTTTATATCGACATAAATTATGGTATTACATTTCTAATAATAAGTGCTATGATGATAAACTTCCAGACCCAAACACTTCACTATATTATAATATATATGTATATATATATATAGTCGTTACTTCTTGTTTTTGAGTAAAATGTTTTGACGATAGGAAGTTTTTGTTCATCCACATCTGCAATCATATCAGCATCGTGATCGCCTCCGTATTGGAGATGTCAACAAATCGGCATTCGCAACATTACAATTATTATAAGAAAAAAAACATTAGTAAGAAAAGTTTGCTATACTCGATAGTGTAAGTTCTCTTAAGAAGTGCCGTCCAATGTTCGTGAATCACGCTGCGTTATGGCTCTCTCGTGTAAAACGTGATGTGCCACACACAGTAAAACTTCATAAGTAAATCAAATTCACGTACATATTTCAATAGTTTTAGTGCGATACGGTTTCGTATATATAAATCAAGTTTTTACTTCTCATATGCTCAGGAACTTTATTGTTTTCACTAAGTTTCTTGTGTTTATATAAATAAAAAATAAATCCGCTTCACAACGTATCCCGTACACAGCAGGCTAGGTAGAGGGAACCTAGCGCTAAGACACACCATTCGCCACTTTCGGCATAGCGTGTTGAGTGGCAGTACTCAACGCCGCGCTTTGCCTTGACACTAGAGCGATGAAATGTAAGTAAATATTTCATTTGCACGAGTGGGGATCGAACCCACAACCAGTCAATTTTACTGTCACGCTTTATGCCCCTGCGCCACGACTGGCCTCAATAATATCAAAATTGTTATTTTGAAAAAATATTTTTAGATATTGTAGGCACACAGAACAAATAAAATAATATTATAATTTAAGCAGAGTATGGACTTAAATTTTATCTGTTAATCAACACGGAGCTATAGATCGCCATTGTATATAGAATCATAGAAAACATATCTCGCATTCAAACATTTTAAAGTACCAACTCTCTATTATCTAATTTTTATTTAAATAATGTACTATTATACCTAATATTAAATACTTATATACATACATATGTATTTATTATTTTATCTCATATGTATTAATTATTTTCATTCAAGTGATCTCGATCATGAGGTGGAAAATCATTTGAATTGAAAGAACAGTCACAAAGCCAAAAAGAACGTAGAAATTTCTTAGTTTTTCATTACTACCTACATACGCGGAATCGAAAAAAACTTACGTTTCATGCAAAATCATTAAAAAATTACTTAATATATAAGAACTAAAATGAGACACGCTCTTGAGAATTGTCTGATTCATCCTAGAATATAAATAAGCTACCCAAATTATTAAAAAGACCAATATAAATATTCATTCAAATGGTAAAATTATTCGCCAAATTTATTTTGGGACTTTAAATAAACATTTGGAATCCATTAACGTTTATCGCTTTATTTGCGCATTATACTCCAAATTTGTTCTGTAATCAAAAACTCTAAGGAACCTTTTTTTTTTTTTCATTGACATAAACTAATGGAGGTGTTGCAGTGGAACAGCTTCTGAATATAAGCTTGATAGTTCTGAGTTTGATCTCAATTCTGGGGAATGATTCATTTTGTTTCCTCGCTCTGATAAGACTGGGCAGTGTTAAATTCACCAATCACGCGGAATATCTAAATCTATATATCTATATCTATATATATATATATATATATATATATATATATATATATAT
>DWAP01004824.1:0-10623 GCA_018230625.1 Heliconius eleuchia | reverse complement strand
TATTTCATCTCCTCGAGTGGGGATCGAACCCACAACCAGACGGTTTTACAGTCACGCTTAGTGCGCGCGCGCCACGACTCGCCTCGTTCTTTTAAATTTGCAATCTTTTAACAAGATGATGAGGGAGACCGCGGCATTAACTTTCGCTATTACAAGCTATGTGGGTCTAAAAACCGCTAATAAATCATTAATTCAGAAGGTACGATGCCACGGACAGACAGACAGACATATAACTGATATCATCCTTATTTTTGTTTCAGAAGTTAAAAACGGTCAAAAGATAAGTAAGATTTCAGCATAAAAACGAATTAATATTGACTTATTATTATTAACGTATTCGAAGCGACTACCAGCATATTTAGAACCTTCACTACTAAGATATATTACTTTGAAATAGAGCATATAATATTCAGATGTGACCTTCATAATAATATATAAGTAAATCGTTCGTCAGACATCAAAGCTATCATTTCTTAATACAAGATGATGAGTGAAGTAAAAAATGATAAATAACGAGTTTCAAGATGCCTTGTATACTAACATTTAGTTATTTATATAATTATTTAGTACTTATTTATATAAATATACAGTGTATATATTTATTTCTGTTTTTCACGCTGTATCCCGCATATATCGTTATATGTTAGGCAGACGAAGCCTCATGTTAAGACACTTAACTTGAATTCTGTAGACTTAAAAAATCGGCGGAAGGTTGGAAACGGAAATACTTCACTAGGGAACAGATTGTCTTTACACTAGGTAGTCATATTTCCTCTCTCCTTGCGGGTTACAGCGTGAAGCTAACAACAACATAAGGTGCTGGGATCGATTTGTGCTAGGGCAAACGAAATATTTTTATGTTGTTGCTAATATAATTGAGACAAAGCGCGACTTTGAGTTCCACCACTCAATACGCAATACCAGCAAGATTGCGTTAAATTCGAGATAAAGAGTGAAAATAAGAAGATTTTATTGAACCTGTTCATCAAATAACATAATATAGTACCGCCAATTCTGTTGATTAGGCAACATTAACCGACATCCACTCAAGAAATCACCATACATACCTACATACGTTCAAATTGTAATCATATTGAAATTTGTATATCGTTTCAACGTCTGTCAATCTAACAATACACGATCTGATTTTTATCTTAAGTATTGAAATTGAATTTAACTTGTTGAAATTACTCAATACATATGATGATGATATATAACTTTTTCATATTATATACGATGGGAAAGTTAAGGCCATTTTGCACTTTGAATAGTGAATATCTTTTGTTAATCGCTCTGCTACAAAGCGCGGCGTTAAGTTTCGCTACACAATAAATTCGACGATAGTTTAGGTTAGTGACCCGCTTGAGGTTTCGCCCGCTTCTATCACTATTTTTTTTATTTTCTTATATGAATTACTATTTTTATCAATAACTTTATCATTTTTAAGACAGCCATTTATTTAATAAAATATTAATTTTACTGCAATATTATCGTATACAATACTTTAAACTGACATAGTTTTTTTATTTATAAGCTGATTCAAATAAAACTAACACTAAATAGTAAGGAAAGCTTTCTGAAATATACCAGTGAAAAATGCATTTAAATCAGTTAAACCAGACCAGAACGGAGTGTCTTTACTAGGCTCCCTCTGCCTACCTTGCTAGATGCGGGATACAGCGTGAAGCTAAAAAGAAAAAAAAAAGTAACGCTCAACCTTCTTACCTTACCTTTACTTTACCTTCGTACCTTCTTAAGATCACAATAATAATAATAATCACTTACCATCGGGTGACCCAAACGCTCGTTTGCCTTGTCTTTTCCATAAAAAAAAAACAAAGCCAGATTGGAACCCATGATCTCTCACATATCAAAACTGGTAGTGCAACCTGATAGCTCTTCTTCTTCATTCATGATTAATTATATCACTCCCAAATGATATTTCATTTGGATCAGAAGATTCAAGGTAAGTTTTGAGGGTTATGCGTGAAGCCTCAGGCGTGAATAAATTGTAATTACAACCTGAATAATCTATATTTTTTTTATTTTATTAAGGCCATCGTGGTGCAGTGACACAGCGTCTTACCGTAAATGCGTCAAGTTGTAGATTTGATTCTCACTCAAGGAAGTGAAATATTTAATATTTCCATTTCCTCGCTCTGGTGATGAAAACTCTTAAGTTTGGTTCGATTATTAGTTAAGTTCCGTCACTCATCGCGTGCCTTAATGGGAACGGAATCTTTTAACTCTAGGGTCCTAGGTTCCCTCTGCATATCTCGCTATATCCGGGATACAACGTAAAACTGTAAAATAAACTTATTATTAATAGACAGTAGGTTTTACATACCTAAGGCATTATATTGCATCTCGATACCTTATTATAGGCAATTAATAATTTCAAATTATTTGCAATAACTTGTTCTACATTTGTATGACCTTTATACTGGCGCAAAATCTGTCAGATAATTATATCATCATTTAAACTGATATTAAATGTTGCGAAACTGAGGTACTAAATAATGTATTATTTTTTAATCTTCCTTATATAATATAGTATTCAATTTTTACTAAGTTGAAACCGTCATGGCGTTTTGGAATAGCGATTGAGTTTAAACGTGGTATTAGGTTCGATTTTAGTTGGTTGGTTTTGTTTTCTCTTTGGCAAGACAAAGCACGGTGTTTAGCTAACCCACTTAACACTCAATATGTATATATATGTAATTGCATTTTTTTCAGCTTGCTGCTGTATCCCGCATATAGCATGGTAGGCAAAGGGAACCTAGTGTATAGACACCCGGTTTCCTATTTACCACTGAATGCTGAAGATATTGCGAACGAAAAAGTTTAAGTTAAGTTTTAAAAATATTAAACATTTAGTTTTCGAGTGGGAATCGAACCCACCTTTCGCCTTTACAGTCATACTGTGTGCCGATGCGTCACGACTGGCGTCGAATCTAATTATATAAATGTATCTATAGGAATTCGTGACTACCTACTTAATCAGCAGAGCCTACGCCACTGTACCACTGTTCTAAGAGATCCTCGTCAATTGATATTATGCATATAATTCTAAGGAAACTTAACTTATGCTCGATATATCTATGGGAAAACAAGAACCGTGACTAAAAAGCACGAAGCTAACGTGCCTTCTTAATCTCTACATGCCTTTTGCGTATTGTGTGTTATATTGCGGAACTCAACGCCGCTCCCTAGGCCCACTTTGTATTTTAAGTACAATTTTGTAAAAAAAATTAATAATTTGGGAGCTTTTTTGAAATATAATTATTTATTATGTATATTTCTACTCGTGTCTGGGCTTTGCCTCGCTACCTGGATAAGGAAATAAAAATATTAATTACTACATTCCCCCGAGTGAAAGTTGAATCCACAAGCGTCGCGTTTTTAGTCACACCCTTATGCCACCGTGCCACGACGGCCTCAAGACAAGGTCTATCTCTCTCTTGGTAAAAATCAGGTAGACCGTGAAGCTTAAGAAACAATTTAAAGAAGCTTTGGACTACATCGCAAATGTTGAAAGAAGTGTCGCAAAACTCGATTATCTCGGCCTAACACGCAAAGAGCAGGAAATGCGTGAAAAAATATAATAAACTTAACTATTAACATTACGTAAGCACGCAATGTTTCTAAGATTGACGATAAGTTAACGATGAAGTCACATATCAGAAAGCTCCAACCGTTTATTTATTTTTATCATCGTATCCCGTACGGCGACTCCGCACTCCGATGAAATATAGTGTCAAAATACTCCGTTCCCCACTTTTCTTATAATTTTCGAGATATTGAATGTTAAGTCCCACTATTCAACGCTGTGCTTTATCTTACCACCACAAAAAAAAATATTCCTGCGAGTGGAAATCGAACCCACAACGCGCTTACAGCCGAAGATTATTCTACTTCACTCTATAACAAAATAAATTATTGTTATTATCAGCTTTACGCTGTATCCCGCACAGTCGCAGAACTCAACGCCGCGCTTCGCCTTGACACCAGAGCGTAGAAATCGAAATATCAATTTAAGTAAATACTTCATCTCCTCGAGTTCGAATCGAACCCACAACCAGTCGATTTACAGTCACACTTTGCGCCCCTGCGCCACGACTGTCGTCCCTTTTTAGATTTTTTGTTAAATTTATCAAAATAGTATTAGAAATAATAAGATGATATTATGCAATATTAAACATCATCCCATACAGACACACAGAACAATCGTCGTGAGAAGACGTCGATAAGTAAATTAATAATGCAATAGAATTAAGAAATTACTCACACAGTGATTTGACCCGCATCTGTCTACATTGTTAAAGCTTACTTAGTTTTATTATGTTATTGACTTTATATAATGTGAATATGACAAGATATTGAATTTAGACGGTAATATATGAATTTTTGGTAATTTTTTTTAGATTCACGTTGTATTCCACGCTCTGGGTGGGCAGGGGGAATTTGGGAGGCTAGTGTTAGGACACTCCGTTTCCACTAAGATACTTCCGTTCCCCATTTGTCGCTGAATTGTGGAAGCATTGCGTATAGGCGTTATTAACATTTTCTAGCCTTTTTTTAATAAGAGCTGTTGCGTTGAGTTCAACCACTCAACGTGTATTTCAAGAATTGAAGGGAAGGTAGGGTGTCTTAACAATAGATTTCGATAGATTCTGCTATATGCGGGATGCTGCGTGAAGTTATTATTTTATATATTACAAATCAATAATCGGATTCCAAAAAGGAAGAACTACTTCCTAAATAAAAAATGACAAGAACCTTATAATAAAAAAAATTCACAAAGTGAACCAAGTTTGTGACATAGTTTGAAACATTTTCAACAGAAAGGCGAATCGTGAGAACACATCGCGGTCGATACTAACATAAAATTAATGTAATGCAAGCGAAAGAGTATTTTGTGTGAATTATCCCCAGCCCTGATGATCTACATTGTGTAACGTTGGATTGACGGCAGGTTATTTATGAGGCGGTGTAGACTTGCGACTATTTTGTCGTTGAACTCTTTTGACGTTTAGCTCTACCAATTAACATCCAATTGATCGCCTAAATATTTAATATTTTCATTTTCTCGCTCTGGTAAGGAGAAGAAGCGCGGCGTTGAGCTCCAACCCTCAATTTTCAATGCAATTTTCTCTAAAGTTCAATCGAAAGTGGGGGAATGGAAATATCTTACGCATCAACACTCATATTACCGCTAGCTTCTAAAGTTAGAAGAGAGTGGGGAACAGTGTCTATGACTTCTATGTTTACTCTGCTATCTCGGAAATAGCGAGAATCTCCCGCTTTCCACCCAATTCTTGTTATTATATTTTTTATTTTACATATTAAGCGATATAGATATATAGATACTAAAATAAATATTTTTGCAAAATCGTCAGACTACTCTCGACACGCTAAGCACGCGCTCTATCGCCGAAGAAAAACATCTAATAAGTTTGACTTTATAACTCATTTAATAGTATAACTGGAGATGCGCCGAGGTCACAAATGATTGCTCTAAATACTTAAGTAATTCGAAAATCTGGTCAAGGTTGAAATAAATCCCTGTAATCACAGTTCCATGCAAAAAACAATAGAAATATATATTTTTTTGTATACATACACGCTATATTATTATATATAAATAGGGACCTAGTGTTACGACACTCCACAATTGATAACGTCGCGTTTTATCATCTTACCAGAGCAAAATAATAAAGAGAGTTCATTCCCTCTAATAAGAATGGAAGCCACAGCCGACGCGTTTACAGTCAGACACCGCGCCGTCCCGCTGCAACTCCCTGGACCCTTGGATCATAAACACTACTGAAAGTATTTAAAATATTTCATAAGCTGGAAAGTTAAAATCATTCGATTCGAATCGATTGGGAATCGAATCTACGACCAACCGCATTTACAGACGCTTGTGCCCTTGTGCCACGACTGGCTTCAAAAAAATTGTTTTTGCCACTCAACACACAATGCTTTCCGAATTCGGTGGAAAGCGGACGACGTCACTTAATGGCTTAGGAATGTCTTAACACTAGGTTCCCAGGTTCCCTCTGTCTATCTATCTATGTGCAGGATACGGCGTGAAGCTAATAAAATTATATGTAACTATATTAGTTAACAAAGATAACCTTTTTATCAGTTACTTTAATTTTAAAATTGTGTTCAGGTCATAAGGTCAGGATCTCAGATCTTCTTTTGTGTTTTTACAATAGAACATATTACGACACAATGCCTTCATCTTAGTACGGCCTTACTTTTAAAGGAGACTAGAAAAGAACTATTTGATGTACTATAATATATTCACTTAAACTAAATGACCGTTATGGTACAGTAGAACTATTATTGAATGTATTTAAAATATTCTTTATATCATATATCATAGCGTACTGGCTCAGGAGGCTCAGGAGGAGGTTCTGGTAAGAGCAGCAGGTAAAGCATTTCACAATTAAAAACCTTACAATATTAATAATGAATACAATAGTATATTTTTTTAGCTCCACGTTGTATCCTGCACATCGCAGGGTAGGCTGAGGGAATACTACTAAATCACATTAATAGTAATAGCTATTATATCCCATAGCAGGTAAGTCAGAGGGAACCTTGAAATCTAGTGCTAATAAGACTCAGTTTCCATTAAGACACTTCTGTTCTCCTCTTTCCGCAGAATTCTGGAGGCGATGCATTTTGAGTGGCGGACCTCAACGTCATGTTGGCCTCGATACCAGAGCCAGGAAACGACTGACCTCTAAGGTATATATTTTTAATACTAATGGTAAACAGTTGACGTACATCCTTCTGTTACGAACGGATTTAATTTAAACGAATCCTGTGTACAAACATACAAAGATTGTGTTATTGCGAAATACGATGCATTAATGCATCGTATCGAATGAATCGTGGAAATTCCTCATAAATAAATACTTAGTATACAAAGTAGGTATAAATCTTAACGTGCGTGGAGAAAATGATATACCTTTAAATTGGTTTGAATTGCTTTTGTATTGAGGTATCATTGATGGTACTTTAATTAATTAACTGGCAACATTATGTGGTTTTACTCGCGATTTTGTGAAAATCGAAAATATATTCGGACGCTATTTGGAAACTATGAAGACAAATGAGTACAATTGCGGCGTTTAGTTTCGCCACTCAACACGCAATGTGTCTAATATAGGCCGGACAGTGGAATTCCTTGTCACTAATCGTTCCCTCTATTGAATTTATTTAATTCTTCTCTTCCCCGATCTTCGAGTTCGCAGAAAAGACAACGGATTTTACTCTGTCTCGCTCACATCTATGTATGTTTTACCAACCAACTCGCACTTGACCGGATTATTAAACTAAATAATTCCTCTAGACATCCATCATCCAATTTTATATTACAGTAATTTACATAATTTATTGCAGAAAAAAAAATCTGTAATTTTTTTCTTAACTGATAGCCCATCAGTAGCTTAATTGACCGCAACACGGAACTCGAATAGTTTTATAATGTTTTTTTGAACAATCTGTCTTAATGAATCAACGTAATTTGACGTAATAATACTTTTTTTATTTAGAGCAATAAAGTTTTTCTTTTTTTTTTTAACAAAAAAAATATTTGGCAAGTCATTCATTGACATGAGACCAGTCGTGGCGCAGGAGCACAAAGTATGACTGTAAAACGAACTGGTTGTGGGTTCGATCCCCACTCGAGGAGATTATTTACTTAAATTTATATTTCCATTTCTTCGCTCTGGTTTCGAGGAAATGTGCGGCGTTGAGTTCACCACTCAGCACGCAATGCCTCTAAATCCGGCAGAAAGTGGGGAACGGAGTGTCTTAACACTAGATTCCCTCTACATACCCTGCTGTGTGCGGGATACAGCGTGAAACTGATTTTGATTCATTCATTGACTTTGAGAAGAACTTGGCAACATTTCGACGCTAGCAGAGATTCACTTCTTTATGCATCCCCCGCTTGACGCTGTGGGACAGTCAATTACTTAAACTCAATAGCTGTAGAGTCGATTCCTATTCCTTAAAATTATATAATAATAATAATAAATATTATATTATAATAATTTTTCCGCTCTGATAAGATAAACATTTAACTTAAAACTCAAAAGAAGATGGTGAATGGAGTATTTCGACACTAAGTTCTTTTTGGCTATCCTACAACTTCTACTGATGTGACATACAGCGTAAAAAAAAAAACATTCCCTTATAATATAATAATATCATATCCCAATTTACGGCTTCCAAAAATAAGAACGTACATAGATACTTACGTACATACGAACTTAGAAGGTCACTTAAATTTTCAGAAAAAAAAACAAAATAAAAATTTCATATAGTATACTGAAAGCGCGGCGTTAAGTTCTGCGACTCAATATGCAATATCTCAAAAATGGGCGAAGTATTTAAACATAAGTTCTCTTTACATATAGCCTGTGGGATTTATATGCGGGATGCAGCGTGAATCTAAAAATAATATAAAGGGAAATCTGTAGATTTGTGGAATGCATATGAATATATTTTCTTGCTTAATTAGAATGTGCACTTATAAAATTTGTTTCATTATATCATAAAATGTATATGAGGGACATTTACTTTGTAGAATAATGACTTATAAGATTGCAGTGCCCGAAGCTTACTCAATTTTACCTTATAAAGCACGTCTATAGTTGGACACTGAGATCTCTGACATTCCGTCAATTTTATTCGTGTAATTTATTTTGCGGAACTTAACTCCGCACTTTTATGTATGACACTAGGTTAATTACTTAAACATGCACGGATATCCAAAATTATAAAATATTTTTTATTTCGTACCAGTAGTTTCTGAGATTATCATGGTCATTCTTCAGCTTTAGGTTTTAAGCTTCGCGTTGTAATGCCCACATAGCGGGGAAGGCAGAAGGAACCTAATGTTAAGACGCTGCACTCCCATTAGGACACTTCGGACTTTATTAGTACTCTTCGGTTCTCCACTTTTCGACAGATTCTGGACGCGTTGTATGTCGAGTGGCAGAACTCAACGTCGCGCTTTACCTTATTACAAGAGCGAGAAAATGAAATATTTAAATATTAAATTTCCTCAAGATGGAATCGAACCCACAGCATTACATTGCGTTATAATATTAGTATAAATTTAAGAAGTATAGATATAAATTTTTAGTTTAATTAGAAGGTACGCCATCTAGCGGCGTTAAGCAATTTGCGTAATGTTCTAAACATAACAAGTTGCTAAGTTGAGTCGATTTATCACAAGTTGTCGTGCATATTTATTAGATGGAGCTTCGAACTTTTATATAGCCTCAGTAAAAAGGTATACGTATAGGTATATTTATATTTTTTTTATTTCACGGATCCCTTACATCGAATCAGGGTAGGTAGAGGGAACCTAGTAACCTAGTTTTATCCCACTTTTTTTCTCCATTCTCTGTCGAATCCCGGAGGCATTATGGCTTAAGTTGCGGAGTGTATTGCGCTGTTTTGCATCGTTACCAGAGTGAGGAAATGAAAATACTCAATATTCTATTGCCTCAAATGGGAATCGAAACCACGAGTTGTCACGTTTGCAGTCACACGCCTTCGCTGGGGTTTTTTATAGAAAAAGACAAGGCAAACGAGCGTACGGGTCACCTGATGGTAAGTGATTACCGCCGGTGTAGATGATATGAATTTATTCACGTACATGATACGATTACGTAACATACGTAATATACGATTTTTTTTCCTTTGGAAATGGGACTCACAACCATCTTCCATCCCTACTATTTTCTTAACATCGGGCTCTATCTTACTTATAGCTAAAAAAATTATGACTTTTATATATAAATTCAGTCATATAAGATTTGTATCAATATATCAATAAATATTCATTATTATTATATAAAATCAGCTTCAATCACGCTGTATCCCGCACACAACACGGTAGGCAGAGGAAACGTAGGGTTAAGACACTCCGTCCCCCACTTTCTGCCAAATTCTGGAGGCATTGCGTGTTGAGTGGTAGAACTCAACGCTGTACTTTTGTTCGACGCCAAAGAAATTACATTTAAGTAAATATTTCATCTAATTGAATGGGGACCGAACCTACAACTAGTCGATTTTACAGTCACACTTTGTGCCCCCGCGCCACGACTGGCTTCATTATTATATGTATTATATATTAATTATTCATGAATAATTTCTAAACGGGTTTACATTTGTTTCTATGTTATCTAATCAATATTTACATATTTAAATTTTACATGCATAACGGCACTTGACGCGTGCCTGATTGAAAATGATAGTTATTGGTTCAAAATATACAAACACCTGGGAAAAGATATACTTATTTGTATTTATATACTAATATTATAAAACTGCAGAGTCTAATTGCTTATACGCACTAATCTTATGAACTTTTAGGTAGAAATTGAGTAATTCTTCTTGTATTGGTCGTTTGTGATGTAGGTCGTTTGTGTGCGTGCTGAATATGTCAACTTTCAATTATTTCCTCTTGGCCACGTGGGCGAAGGTGCAGGTAAAAGTTATTAATTTAAATTTTCAAGTAAACACGACGTATGTATATCAGTAGGTTTTTTTTTTTTTTTTATGGAAAAGACACGGCAAACGAGCGTG
>DWAP01004823.1:0-10623 GCA_018230625.1 Heliconius eleuchia | reverse complement strand
CCTCGAGTGGGGATCAAACCCACAACCAGTCGGTTTTACAGTCACATTTCGTGCCACTGCGCTACGGCTGGCCTCTAGAAATGGAAATATATATTTAAGTAAATAATGAAATATTTACTCCTCTACTCCTCAAGTGGGGTTCGAACCCACAACCAGTCGGTCTTACAGTCACACTTTGTGCCCCTGCACCACGACTGGCCTCGGTATATTAATTTAATAAAAACAATTTTTGTATTTAAGGAATCTTATGGAAGCAGAACAAGCTTTCACGCGCCGACTCCTATAGTTCGCAGCACCTCTAGCCTGTCCCTTCAACAACCAACACATGTACCGACCTCGTCACCACAAAACAGCTTCGCTGGAAGCCAACCTACCTTACACAATTTATCCAGTTCCACTCTTGAAGAACTACACTCGAGCAGTGATTTAAGTAAGCAAATTTGAAATGAAATTCTTTAACTTGATTAATTGCGTATATTTTGTATTATACTTTTTGTATTATATTATTTGGGGAACCGGCGTATCGAATACTTTGCAATTGTCTTTGGTCACGAATAGATTGAGGTGGCATCCGTCTATCAGTTGACATAATAACTATATCAAACTTCATCTTCTTAAGGTGTTGCCCATCTTGTCTGTAACCCCCTTCACGTATGATTAAAGTGCCTGCTGTTTCTCTACTATGGGTGGTTTGTTGGTTTTCTGAAAACGTTTCCGGGGAAGCATAGTTTATATCAGGTATCCGGTTTAGTGTGGTATAATGTTGTACTTGGGGGACAACAAGCTATAAGTTCGTCTATAATATAAAATCTCTACTTTGTAAATTAATATATTAATGATAAAAAATATTTTAAAGTAAAAATGGAAAATGCAAATTATTAAATAGAAAAATAATAAAAGTGTAAATTATTTTTCTGATACATTCTAAAATATTATATAGAATAGATAGAAGGTCACGTAATAAGCTATCTATACCCGGGTTTAATATGTTTATTAGTCTATGTATTAACCTACGTGTGTGTCTATAAAAGTAGATCTATGAAAAATATTTAAAAATGAAATTTATTATTAGAGATCAATTTAAAAATAATAAAAAATAAAAAAACGGCGATCCGGCATCCTCATAATGTTCATTTCCGTCTGGTGCGCCGTTCGAGTCAATAATTAATCGTTCCGTTATAAATCAAGAACAGCGTTGTGTTTACGATTTTTTTTTATTTTCTTACTACTTTTCACATACATTTTTCCATTCATTTACAGTTATAGTGCCAACTTCATCTTTCCCTCATAATATTAAGAATTAATCTCATAATATTAAACCGGTAGTTTTAAACTGTTATATGATACACTACCCTGATGACCCGGCCTACTATTAAGTCAATAGTATTGAGATAAAAAATACCACAAGCGCAGAACCTACAGTTGGGCTGTATATGCTAATTTTATGGAAAAAATCTCCTTTTTTTTAAATCACAAATTCTCAAATAACTGCTGAACTACTGAAAATTTCTGCTAAACATATATGGAGGTGAAATTAATAGGTATTAGGTATTGAGGCTGCCTACCCATATAAAACACATAAATAACCGTTGATCTGCCGATCGAGTTACATCCTGTATAACCCTACAGCTGTATGTTTTTATCGATAATCAAAGTAACTCATGGAGCCTCACCGCAATCGATTTTTACGCTAAGGGCTGCTTATTTGATACCTACACGTTTTTCTTCACATCACTTTCGAAACTTCGAATTGGAACAAATGACCATATGCTATTTCCTTATAAGTAAAACATATAATTTTTCATAAAACGTGCGATTAAATATTGTATTAATATTCCTTCTTTTACGTATTTCTATGTTATTACCATAGTCATTTGATACCATTCTTCGTTTTAACGGTATATTTGTTACACGTAGCGAACGGCTGCGGGAGGATCAAGTGTTTTCGGGTTCTTCTTGCACCGAGAAAAGAAAATTGTAAACAGCATAAAAGATAGATTTTATGGAATAAAAGATGACAATACACCAAACTTAATATCTTACTCCCATCCGTTGAAATACAATATATGCCTTGCGATTTCAGTTTTTTATATTACAAAGTGTTCACGCAAAGCGACCATGTAAATTATTGGAGCAAACTTGAGATTTAATTGTATAAAAGGGACTCAGAATAAAAGTATGATTTAGTACAATGCTTTATTCGTACGTCCACTGCTACTTCTCAAGCTCAACTGATTTACCAATTACAAAATACTTTATAAGAAATCTTAAACAAATATTAAGTGGGTAGATAAATAATAATATATTAAACTGAATCTACAAGTATTGACAAGTACACGAAAACAATGTCTAAACAATTATATGTAATTTATATAACTCTAACAATTGTTTTGTCTACCTTACCAGTTTTTTCACATTAGTTAATAGAATTATTAATAAACTAGCGTCACAGACGCGGCTTTGCTCGCTTCTTTATTATTTAATATTATTTAAGTGTATTTATAATCATTTATTATGTTATACACTTAATTAATATATTTTTTTTTGGGATTTTATTTGATTTTTTTCGTAAAAACTGTCAGTAGTTATTTCAAAGGTACGCGCCCACGGCAGTCGCAGTCGTAAACCATATGTTGCTCCGCAACCTCATCTATCGAACAGTGAAAGTGTTATAAAACTCGGTTCAGCAATTCCGGAGATGAATCCGTACAAACAGATGGACTGACAAAAAAAAAATAATTCTTTGTTTTTGTTTTAATATCCTTCAAATAGCTATATGCAACACAGTTATTTTGAAATCAAATTTATTTATAAGTATAAATTCTTCTTATAGTAACAAATTTTGTTGTTCCCCTCTAAATACTTATTACCCCACAAATTTTAAGATTTATTCAATAACTCTTTTTTTGGAGCGTGACCAGATGAGATATAAATTGTAATATAAATAAAAAATTTGATCACATTACCTATCTCACTTGCATTCGCTTAAATATTTATAACTGACGTTCGTACCTGCGATAGACTTTCAATATGTTTGCCAAGATGAAGAAAAACGTTAAACTGTCTGGAGGACGAGTAACATTTAAATAAAATTTTGCTTTTATGCTATAAAGAAAGTATACTTATCATTTACATGGGCTTAGCGGTGTCAGGGGGTTGAAACCGTGCTAAGTGTCTGGTAATGGATAAGGTCATTTCTAATATTTATAAAAAAATTGAGCTTTATAATTTAACGAAATTCAAATTCTATTGTATAAATCTAATTAACTGCCGAAATAACCATAATCAACATTTCATATTATTGATCGTACTTGTTCAAGTGATTTTACTCATTTTATAAAGTATAGAAGACATACAATTGATTATAAGATTAAATAATTAATTAGTTATGAAAAAAAAAACAATTACTACATAAGGTATAATGTAAAATAATTTATTACACTACATACATACCTGTAGATATATTTTTTTCTAGCCTCTCGATTTATCCCGCATATAACAGGGTAGACATACAGAACCTAGTGTGAGGAACCGTCCGTCTCGGTGATTGGCGAATACAAATTTCAATGCATTTTATCGTACCACTGTGGGGAATCAAAAATGTTTCGTTCGCCCGAATGGGAATGGAATACAAACACAATCATGGTGTCAGTCAAGCGACCTATTGCGCCACGATGACTCCAATATTCATGATACACACGAATATAATAAATACAATACACACGATTTGCCCATTTATTCATTTCATTAATAATTTGTCGTTGCCAGAAGAACAATTAATTTTAAATAAGCTATTATAGTTTCATTACGGCTACAAATTAAAAATACATGTATTATCGTGATATTGGACTCTAGAAGAACCGCCATTATTTAAGTTTCATATAATATATTTTTAACACAACACAATACCTAATAATAGTAATACCTCTATATCTGTTTTGGTAATATTAATGAAGCTTAGGGGGAGACCGGGAGACTTGACCAGATAGGCGACATGTTTCACAAGGCATAAATCTTTTCAAATTGCATTCACTTGAACAAGCTGTTAAGTCATTACACGCTCTTTTACTCCTTAATATTTAATAACCATCATATTTGTCTTAAGTACGGTTCCTTCATGAACAATGTGAACACTTTTTTGAAGGCATAGATCTCGCTTCAAAATACAGATATTTATGCTAATTATGAAAGACAGCAATAATTAATAAAAACTGCGTAAAAGACAAACTTTTCGTACATTTCATAAATACTCTACGTAAAGTAGGTCTTCGTCGATTGTAATAATCTAAGAAGCTTTCTATAAAACCTACTTTTGTCATCAAAATTATGCAATAAAATGAACTCTAACTAATTCCAACTAACTAATTAAATATATTCCAAATAGTCGGTCAAGGAATAACTCGGAAAAATATCGGAATATATCGGATAATGAAACTAAATTGGAAGACGGAAACGTTAAATTCTATATGCTAATGACTCTGATTAGACCATAATTTCGAAGAAAGTTTAAATAGTAGTTGGTAATGATTTATATGACGTAGAGATCAATCTTGCAATATGGGGTTGTGTATTTGACGTCAGAGAAATGCTTAATGAAATCGCACCTGTATACTAATCCTGTGTATACGTGTCTTAGCTATTAAGATACAAGTCTTAGTAACAGTGCTATGTGGCTTCAAGTACAAAGAGGTTTAACTAACCCGGGCCCTAAAAGATAGGGGATCTTTTATTAGCTGTTTACGTATATTTTTGCCTATTTAGTATTCTGTACTTGAAAAGGAAAAAACGGAAATCTTATAAAATCACTTTGTTGTCTATCTGTTCGACTGTCAATATACCATTTATCTCGAGATCACGTGGAGGTATCAAGCTGAAATTAATATCATATATTTAAATTTATGGTCCCTCGAACTCAAACTTCTAAGTCAACACAATTAATGTTGCTGCATTTTGTATGAAATTTACCGCGTAATCACAACCGATAATACAATAGGGTAAAGGACCCCGTGGACTTAAGAAGTATGAAATTTGGCTCGAATTCATAACTTACAATACAAATAAATAAAAAAATCAGATAACTGAAAGTTTACAGGTTAAAATTGTACGAATGTGTCTTAATTAATTTCATTTGTCGGTATACAATATCTAATGTGGGACAATCCAGGCGTACCGAACAAGTAACATAGTTGTGGTCTCCAATTTTAATTATTTTTAAGCTATGTAGAGAAGAACATGCACTCTTTCAAACCTCATTACTCAGTATTAAAAAGACACAAATAATTACAGTAGTTGATGTGAAAATGTTAACTACATTTTCATACATTCCTTATGAAAAAAACTTTTTAATGGTATTTTAGTGAAATAAAACTAACGCAAGAACATACACTTTATCATAATTACACTATTAAAATAACTTACTATTATTACAGATTGTCATATATTAACGTCATGGTACAGTGGTGCTGTGTTTGCACACGTGATGATTGTAGGTTCAATCCTCAACCATAGGGAACGAATATATTTATTTTGTTTCTCCTGTTTTATAAGATTCCAGTCCAGTATTGGATTACTTCACTCGAGGTACAATGGCTTTAAAGTTGGCGAAAAATTAAGACGTAGGAATGGTTTTATTAAGGGTAGATGTTTACCTTGATATATGGCATTTCCTTGGCAGTTCAAAGTGGAATTGTCACGTTGTCACGTATTCAGTTGATCATCGAGATAATTGATGGCGCATACTGTACCGAATATTTCTAATAGTGATATTATTTTTTTATTGATTCTTTTTCAACTTCACGTTGTATCCCGCGCACGGCAGTATAGGCAGAGGCAACCTAGTGTTAAGACACTCCGTTCCCTGTTTTCCGCCGAATTGTGGAGGCATTGCGGGTTGAGTGGCGGAACTCAACGCCGCGCTTTGCCTCGACACCAGTGCGATGAAATGGAATATTTATTTAAAATATAAATTTTAAATAAATATTTCATTTCCTCGAGTGGGGATCGAAGCCACAACCAGTCAGTTTATACTCACAATTTGTGCCCCTATGCCACGACTGGCCTCAACTATTTTATTTGCTACTGAAAATTGTTGGATAGATATAATATTTAACTATAACCATGAGCTCTTTATGATAATCAATATTTTAATCCATTAAATTTGTTTAATCAAAAAAAATTAAAAGAGAATTTACATTGAAGAGTTGTCGAAAAAGTAGCTATTAAAAAGTAATTGCGTGGTTTACCGCGCGTCGGTTATGCACCTACATCGTATATGCAATAAAAAATATATTATATAATTAATATTATTATATTATTATAGTATTGGTGTAATCCGTATTTAAATACAAAAATTAAAAATATAATATTTATTGCAAAACTATATGTGAAACAATAATTTTTCGTTATATCCTATTTCTCATTTAAAATTATTTAGTTTAAGCATAACAGAATTTAAAAAAATCTATTTCACGCTGTATCCTACACACAGCAGGAAAGGCAGAGAAAACCTAGTGTTAAGTCTCGCCCTTCCCCACTTTCCTACATATTCAACCAAATTTTTGAAGCAGTGCGTGTTTAGTGGCGAAACTCAACGCTGGGCTTTTGCCTTGGTGCCGAAGCCAACAAATGAAAATATTAATAAATAATAATTTATACCCTCGAGTGGGAATCGAACCGACAACCTGTCACGCTTATAGTCACACTGGCGTCAAGGATCCTGGTCGTCTAGTAGAATTAAAGATTTTCGTAAAGCGGGTGCAAATGGCGGCATTGGACTCCGCGCCTAAAGGGCTTTTGTCGAACTTGGTGGGATATATCTACCACTACACTACACTAACACTATTTGTTTTCAGAAAGAAAATAAAGAAATTCAAAGTGTAAGAAATTAATTTTCATTAAATGTTAACAATCGTGCAGTCCGATACCCAATTAAACGTTTTCCAAAAAAGCATATTTAAAATTTATATTGTAGAATGTACCAAAAATATATTTATTTATATATTTGAAATTTTTAGAGTGTTATTCCGCACTTAGGAAAGAAAAGTACTTATTTTCTAAATAAGTATTAAAATATTTATCTATGTCAGAATATCTATAACTATTTCCTTTGTTACTTAGGTTTAAATGATTCCCACTTAAGAGAAGCCATGCTGAAATGCCGCGCAATTTCAATGAATTCTGGTCTAGATTCGCCGTACGGGCAACAGCGCAGCAAAACATCACGTTCGAAAAGGTATATACCTACACATATTATACACATACATATTTTTCATATATGATCTAATCAATTGAGCTTTCTATTTTTATAAATAAATATAAGTGAAATGTATATATTTTAATGTAAAAGCTAATTGTTATAGCAACTGTACGCTGTCAGCCAGTCAAGAGCTTTTAATTAACGAAGCGTTCCATTCTGGGAAGTTGCCCTCAATATAAAGGTTGAAAATATTCTCGATTCTTTTAAATATATTTTTCGTTTCCCCTATTCAATCGCTTATCTGATAATCTTGTACGGAAAGTCTTGCTGAAATTTTTCCAAATTATAAACATTGCCACTTTCAACTTAATATTGGATTTATCAAAAAAGTAAACTATTTATTTTAAATTTTGTTAATAGAATAATATTATAAGATAATTGTCTATAAACAGTTAACAAAACATTACGTTACATAATATATAGTAAATAAATGATAATTTCAGAGTAACGTGGATAGCCAGTGAAGGTATGGCGAATTATTTACGGCGCAAAAATGACGATGAAAAATTAAAAGATATGCAGACGTGCCACTCATATCAAGACTTCTCTTGCATACCTGAACATGAAATTCACTACCAAAAACCAGACACTAAAGGAAGGAGACTGTCGTATCAACGCGCAGTGTCGGGAGAAGATCCAGTGATGCCTTTGAGATATCAAGAATCTACTTTAAGGCGACGAAACCAAATACAAGAGTATAACGAGGTATGTAGATATTGTGTTTACTTACTCCTAAAGATTGTTTTAGTCAAATGTGAAATGTGTTATATATATATATATTTATATCATTTTTTTCATGAATTTCTTCTAGAAGTTAATCAAAACTAAATATTAATTACAAAAATTATAATTTTGAGAAATTACAAATCTCAATAAGTAAAGAGAATAATTAAAATTTAGCTTGAAGCTATTCGACCACATTTACTGGACGAGTTATGCAAGTTTTTAATATTATAAAAAAGGATAATAAATTAAAATAAAAAAATACCATATATAAATTCGAATTTAAATATATATTATTTAATAAATATTTTTTTATTGTAGGTAGTTCCGTCCAGTAAACCGTGTGTTACCATTTATAATAATTTATATGTCTATTAAATTAGATATGCTTAAATAAGTTATCATTTTAGGTGGTTAATAATTAAGTAGTTACGTGAATCCTACCGATTACCGAGGTTGAACTGATAGTCTCACGTGATTATCTATACTTATTATCCAACGTACTAGTACAAGGTTCCCGCCCTGGTATACAACCATGAAGTTTCGTTGTTTCATTGACGTCATGTCGAAGTTTGTTTATTGGTCGATCGCGTGTAACACGCAAAACCTATACACTGGACTCGCACCCTTTCTTTATATTCATTTCTAACCTTAATTTATTATACCTGATTGTTTCTTTACTATCCTAAAGCGTTAATGAAGGAAGTGAACAGATTTATGCATATCTTGTAGGTGTGGAGTCTGTGTAAAATGTGATTCTCTAATTTTATACTTCCTATATAATATAGCTGTTGTAATTTAAATAATAATATTTTGTCGTTTAGTGTACAATACAAAATAATTATAACTAAATAATTGTTTGCTCTTATAATTAAGCAATTTTTCTGCTTTCTTTATGAAAAATCATGCACAAATATGATCGCTAGGTAGGTTTATGATAATAAAAATAAATAATTATTGTTGTGAAATACAAATATGAAAGTATAAATTCAATATTAATGCAATAAGATAAGTTTTTATCTTCCTATTTTTAGTCTGTGCAACGACAACATCTAGATTTTTTCCTTCATATATTTTAATAATATAGTGATAAAATTTAATCATTTTTCGTCGAATTCTGGAGGTACTGCGTCTTAAGCGGCGAATCGACACCAGAGCGAAGAAAATGGAAATATTAAATATTTCATTTCCTATATACTTCACAATACTAATACTGTAAAGTATTAATTATTGTAAAGTATCTTTTCTCTGTTTTCTAATTACACTAGAGACAATGCGTGCTAAGTGGCGGAAGTTAATGCTTGTTAATTACATCGGAAATGCCCCAACTAAGGTGACCGGCGTCCGGAACGCAAACTCATTCTCGATGGGTTTGTGACCATTGCAAATTTGCCATATTATTTCTATTTCTATTTTCTATTATTTACTCAAATTTATATTTTCATTTCTTCGCTCTGATGTCGAGGCAAAGCGCTGGGTTAAATTCTGCCACTCAACACGCAATGCTTTCAGAATTCGGCAGAAAGTGGAAAACGGAGTGTTTTAACACTAGGTTCCCTCTGCCTACCCTGCTGCGTGCGGGATACAGCGTGAAGCTGATTTGATTTGATTTATATTTATTTCTATTTTAAAATTTAGATTCAAACTGTTTATTAAACTGTTACTGTGTACTTTATAAAATCAAAAATAATCTTATTGCGTTGAACATCTTTTTAGCGTTTTCTTTCATATGTTATACATGAATCGAATTTGAAGTTTTTATAAGTGAACTACAAATGAATATAGCAGATCTATGTCAAAAACAGTTCCTTTTTTGCCTTTCTATCTTTCTAGTTATTTGGACCTATTTTTAGCCTTCATCAATTGTCACAAACTTTAAAACCAAAATCCTTGTCCGTGGTACAAGTTTAATAGCTATATAAAGAAAATATTACATTGAAATTTTTTTTAACATTTATTCATTCGTTTTCTGTGTTTATCTTTAGTTACTTTTAGATAAATAGATATATTCATGACAGACAATATAAATACAACTATTCATGAGAACAATATTACACAGATATTGGGCACAAGGGTGTGAATGCAACGCGACGGTTTTGGGTTCGATCCTCACTCGAGGGAATGATTTATTATTTCTTAATATTTTCCTTTTTCGCTCTGGCAACAAGGCAAATACCCAATGTTGATTTCCGCCATTCCACACGCAATGCCTCGAAAAAGTCGACGGAAAGTGGGCAACGGAATATCTTAACACTAAATTTCCCCACCTATCTGTAACCTAACTTCATGCTGTAATCGGGATACAGCGTGATTTTAAAATACCATCTCGTTAATTTTGGTGTCAAGATGGTGTCATAATTTCTTATATAATATATCTTAGTCTAATTAATTTATACCTATATCCATATTTGTATCCTTAACATAGACGTTTATATTACTTACTCAAATAATTCTGCTCAAAAGCGACCGCAAAAGATTTTCAGTTAACATTTTGTTAATGATGCTGCTATGAAATTATTAGTATACATATCTACAAGATACTAGATTTTTTTACTATAAATGTAATATTATAGTTAACTTCAAGTAAGCTGCCAGTCGTGGCACAGCGGCACGAAGTGTGACTGTAAAACCGACTGGTTGTGGGT
>DWAP01004822.1:0-10625 GCA_018230625.1 Heliconius eleuchia | reverse complement strand
AGTCTTAAAAATATTTAATTGAACACGTGTTTCATGGTTTTTTAGAATTCATCCCGTAAGCGTTCAAATAAGGGGTTGAAAGTGTAAATGGAATAATCTTTAAATCGCCACCGCATTTTATAAAAATTTATATTCAGACTATTAAAAATATTTTATTGAACATGTGTTTCGTGGTTTTTTTAGAATATACCCCTAAGGGTGAATTAGAATAATAAATAGATAAATAGGTGAATAAACGGGCGAAGCCGCGCGCGCCCACTAGTTTGATATATTCAGTAAAGGAGTTACCATAGCATTCCGTTCGGGACAAGGCGGTTTCAGGAGGTTATCAGTGCGGGAATGGGGACATTGGGCATGAAGGGAGTTCGACTTCACGAACTTATAGCGTCTTTAAGTTACGAAGGAATAATTGTATAAAGGAGAGTGAGAGAATGTAGATTATGTCAGTGTTTTATGGAGAGCCATTTCAATTGAGTAAGAAATTGTGACAGATGATCGTATCTCCTCAGTCCAAATATAAATCTTATAAATAAGATTTTACAGACGCTCGACCTTATTAAGCGTTCTTCCATCTTTTTATCCCTTTAAGGCGGAGCTCAGAAACGTGGTGTGACCAAACCTGTTTACTAATTTCAAAACACTCACATTAGGCTCTAAATAAACTTTATCAAGCGAAGCTGATAGTGAAGGTACATGTAATTTAAATAATTGTTTAGAGTTTTCAAATAAATATATATCTGAGATTTATTTGAGTTTAAGGAAAGTCCAAATGATTTACATCACATACTTACTAACTGACAGTTACAATTATTTTTAGCTACCGCGCTTTCACGGCTACTGTTGTACAAATTTGTAAATCATCAGCGTAAAGATGATAAGAAGCCGATATGTGTAAAGTGAGGAAGTTAATGCAAATAAAAAAAAGTAGTGGTGATACTACACCACCCATAGGCACACCAGTTTAATATGGTTTTGTAATGATTGTCTACTATCAAGTATAACACTTTTTCTGCGGCCGCGACAGTATGAAGAAAACCGTTCAGTAGCCGTTGAGGATAAATTTATGGACTTTAATATGGCTAGTAAAAATATCAATGTCTACAGTATTCAAGAAGGAAGAAGAAGGCATTCAAGAAATCTAATAGAAGAAGTAGAGGTCTCCATACTGAATCAAATATCATTATAATATATGTGACGGAACACAACACCAGGCTTTATCATATACTTTGCAATATTACATCAGTGTAATGTGAAAAATAAAACACAATTATCCAAAATGTGAATATCTGGAAAAGAAAACAATATAACATTAAAAACATAGGAGTGTCAAAGATTTTGCTAGATTAAGCCAAAGAAAGCTATAATTTTTCAGTCTTTATTAACATGATCCTAAGATTAGTGCACAAATATAAGTACTTAAACCGTCAGCCAGCAGTTCTTAACGAGGATATATAGTAAAGGTTTGTTTATATTAACATATTATTTTTAGTTAGACATTTTTACATTTTTAAGTGAATGAATTATTTATATTATGGTTGCTAGTTGTATAACTTATGCAATCGTAAAAATTAGTTTAGAGTAGAGAAGAGAAAATCGATTTTATCGGTCGTGTTTCTACAAGCAGCTTCGCGTGCTTTCCTTCATACCAAAGTAAGTAATAGGAACCTAGTGTTAAGACACTTCGTTCCAATTTTTTGTGTTAGTATCTTTATATACTTATACTTCTTAGTATTAAATTCATTATTATATAATGCAATTTTTTTAGCATCACGTTCCTTCTGCCTATACGCTCAAGTAGGCAGAGGAAATTTTGGGAACATAAAGTAAAGACATAAGAGAAAGATATAAAAAATATAAATAATAAAGTAACAAAATAAACTTAAAATAGAGCGTGCTGCATAAAATCCAATTTAAATGACATAATAACATGAGTAACGATTTCGTAGCACTATGCTGTGCTACGAAAATATTTTGCGTAGCGTTTCATAGCAACTTACAAACATATGAAAATTTATTAACATTTTAATTAAATATTATATTTTCAGTTGTTAATGCAAAATGACTTTTACCATATATCGGGGTAAGCATAGAGTACCTAGTGTGAATACATTTTATAATGTAGATTTTCACCAAATTAAATCGAAATATTTCCTTTTGAGTGGTGAAACTCAACACCGCGCTGTATTTTTATTTTTTAACTCTACCTCAGTCTGAAAATGAAAATTTAAATACAAATATTCACACGAATTTTGAAGGTTTTGAGGGTTTCATACATAAATTGGAGGTCTCGAGCTTTTTCTGAAATTCCAGCCTGGGCTATCTTAGCCCTTTCATCTGGTACCTTACTTGAATTAGAAGCTCTAATACCAAATTTTGCCTCCTTTTAAGGGTATTATTTTTTATGATTTAACCGCTTTAGATTTGGCAGCATCTGCAACCCGTAGGTGCTACCTGCCAAATTTCATAATTCTAGGTCAACCGAAAGTACTCTATTAATTAAGATTCCCTTTGTAATATCGGAATAGGCGTTTGGTTGTGATATAAACGATCTATCTTTTTTTAAAGTAAATAAAGAAATTCCTCTTTTTCAAGAAATCATGGTGCCGTAGATTTGAGTACATGGTCTAAATTTGAACTCAAACTTCCAAGCGTTCCGGAGATACAGACTCTAGACATACAGACAGACAGACGCACAACAAAGTTATCTTATAAGGGTTTCTTTTTTCCTTAAAATTAACGGAACCCTAACTAATATCTTAACACTGCGCTCTCTCAGTCTATCCTGCTATACGGGAAAAAGCGTGAAGCTGCAATTATATATATTCTACAAAAAATACTATTCATTTAATAGACATAAACCTCGTATAACGAAACACACAGTACATCTCCATATAGAATTATTCGCTTATAAGTAATTTCAGAACACAGAGCACCAAGCGAGCGTATAGCTCCGCTCAACTAATGGCTGATAGCTTATGACGTCATTAACTGTATACAACGTCGATTCTAGTTAATGATGCATTACTCACATACGGCGGTAAAGACAAGAGATTTTATTGTGTTTTGAAATATAATTTTAGTTTATTATAATTGGAAATTGCTTGATTTAGATTTTTTTAAAATTTTTAATAACATATATTCAAATTCAAAATTATACATTTGGATCCTTCTTTAAGTTAGTTAAAGTGTAGCTCTATGCTGTATTCCGCGTATTACTCTGCTATACGCGCAGGGGAAAACGAGTGTTAAGACACTCTATTTTCCACTTTCCGCCCAATGTTCCAGATATTACGTCTTAAATGGTGTGACTGTGATTAAAGGCCGCGTAGTCATTTTACCAAAACTTCATCATCGGCTATTTAGCATCATAGGTAATTTTTTTGACATTTTTCTATTATCTGCCTCATTCCTACATCGTTGGCTTCAATTTTTTGTGTTTGTATTAAATAGAAGTGACTTATATATTGCTGCGTTTTCCCATGGGTTGCACCTACGCTGGATGAAAAGTAAAGAAAACTTCTTTCATAACCCGAATATGAATCGAATCCGCAATCTGTCGTGTTTACAGTGACACGCAAGATTATTAACACACTCCGTTCTCCATTTTCCATCAGATTTCGGATGCATTGCGTGTTAAGCGGCGAAACGCAACGCCGCGTGAAAATATAAACTTAAATAAATATTTAATTTTCTCAAGTGGGGATCGAATCCAAAACCCGTCGCGTTTACAGTCAACTTTATGCCCCTCCGCCACGAATGGCCTCAATTAATAATTCAACAATAAATAAGAAGAAAAGCAAATAATTCCACTTCCAAGTCGCAGCAAGGTCGCACGGTAATTCCCCTCTCTGTGCACACAGTACTAGCTACCCTCATCATCTTTAATCGTAGTAGACAGCACTGTGCTAATGAGAAAAATAATGAGCGCCCACGGCTCAAAGCCGGCGTTAATCAACACCTCCACCGTGTATCGGAATAACTATTTTTTTAAAAAGTACCTTACCTCGTATTTTCCAGTGATATTTTTTCTGAAATTGTAGTTTTTTTTAAGGGATCACTATTTTTTACTGTAGCCAGTCGTTGAGCAAAGGCACAAGAGTGACACAGTCGTTGAGCGAAGGCTCAGTGTGTGAGTGTAAACGGTTGTTGGTTCAGCGTTAGATAAAATGAAATGTTGATTTAAATTTATTATTTATTTATTATAAATTTAAATTTTCTTTACTGCAATCTGGTGTCGAGGCAAAGCACGATGTTGAGTTACGCCATTCAACACGCAATGCCTCCAAAATTTGGCGGAAAAAGAGTAAACACTAGTTTCAATCTGCCTATTCTGTTCGGTGCGGAATACAGCGTGAAGTTGATTAAGGGATTACTAGTTTTTTTTTAAAGTGCGTGTTGATGTATCAATTAAAATTATCTGGTTATACGAGATGTCTAAATGGAATTTCTCTTAAAAATTATTGCTAAACTTACTTTTATATAATATTTATTATTTTAAATGCTCTTACACTACAAGACAACGTTTAATGAGATTTTTTTATAAAAATCAATTATTATCTCTTCGTAATATGTGAAATAATAGATATTAAAAATTATCATTCACAATTTTATTGTTTTTATTGTCATTATAAAATAAATAAAAACTACTAAGACTTGTACGGAACGAAGTGTCTTAACACTAGGCTTCCCCTGTCTATCCTGCTACTACGGGATAATTTATATTAATTTTATATTTTATATTAATTTTATTTAGGAAAATATATTAATACTTACAACTTGATTAATAAATTCAAAACGTTCCTTCCAATTTAAAGAGCCTGCTGTTAACAGTACATACTCGATCAGATCCAAACACTGAACAATATGAAGTAAACAAAAAGATTAAGTATCGCTATATAAATCTTTCTAATCTGAACGGAGGGTAGTATCGGAATAAAAAATGCGGCAATAGGATACCTTTGTTCTGCTTGAACTTCGGCTTCGGTCTAAGACCTAAGGCTTTGATTGGTGTAAATGATAAACGACTAGTGGAAAAAATCTTGTTAATTTCTTTTGCTATGATCTTGTATTTCGTATAATAGTTTTTCTTAGTTCAGTTTAGCTTGACGCATACACATATAACAGTGTAAGCAGAGAGGCTCTTGTAAAAAAACCCTCCTTCATTTCCCCCCTACATCGCGTTCTACTTGATTTTTAACCAGAGCAAGGAAATGAAAAAAAAATGGAATTAGAACCCATAATCCTCGTGTATAACGTCGGATGTTGCGTTCTGTTAATAAACAATGACTATTTAATATTTCTGCAATTCAAAGATGTGAGAGATATATGAGATTTTTCGCATAGCCGACGCATTTTTTTTACTCTTGATTAAACTAAACATTATTATTAATATTTCATTTTAAAAATTAGGCTGAAGAAAATTAAGTAATTCTATCAAAACATTTAAAACAATTTTCGTAATATGTACATAAACAAATATTTTTCTATTAACATTTTTACTTTATTATGCATATAACACCAATTAAAAGTAGAACTGATTTTTTTAAATTAAATATAAGCAAATTTGCATTTAATTTTGAATCTGTACTTTGTATAGTGACAATATTATTAATTCAAAGTTTTTTTTGAAGCGCTAAGAATTTATACCGTTCTAAAAATAATCCTATTCTAAGAAGTTTATTTTTTTCTACATTCTTTATAAAAAATTGTGCAAAACTTAGACCCTTCACCAATAGGTAGGCGCCGCAACAACGAAACGAGCAACAGAATCCCGCCAGTAAATCTCGTAAAAAGGATTTGCCCCTTGTACCAACGCCAATTTACTACCGCAATACTGGGTGTATCGATAAGATTTTTTTTGCAATTATTTGTAATGTTGTTTGATGACCGATTTTATATATTATGATATATTTTTTAATGTTTTAAAAATATTTTTCATATTTAAAAAAAAACCTTTTTTATATATATTTAGTAATTTAACCTCAGTTCTCTTGGTAACCGTCCAAGCGTTCTGACCACTAAGCCTATATGGTGCGATTGTGGCTTAAAATTTTTATATGTGCTCTAAGCTCTAAAAGTATATAAATTTGATATCTCTGTCATTTCGGCGGATTGGGGTTTGATTCCCACTCGGGCATTTTTATATTATAGTTATTTCTCAAAAAAATTACCTCGTTCATCGATAATTAAATGCCCACTCGGGGGTTGGCAAAACAAAATGCGACTTTATGTTCCGCTTATGTGAGCCACAAAAAGACCCCTTTACATCTTTACATAAAATAACTTTACATCTTTATTAGCTTCACGCTATATCCTGCACATAGCAGAGTAGGCAGAGGGAACCTAGAAACCTTGTGTCTTAACATTCCATTCTCATTAAGACACTTGTGTTCCCCACTTTCCGCCGAAAGGAACTCTATATTTTGTCTGAATACCTAATTTATAAATTAATATTTCCCTTCCTCGAGTGGAAATCGAACCTACAACGTGTCGCGTTCACAGTCGCAAGCTAGTGCTCTTGCACCTCGACTAGCCTTTAACTCTATATCTTTTGAATGAGAAAACCTTAACGCGTACTCTTAACTCTGCATTAACTTTTTAGTTCAAAGATTCAAACTGATTTCTTAACCTTTATACCATTATTTATATTTTCTCTTTCCATTAACAACCTGACCAACTGATTTTGACGTGAAAAATCATTTGTGAATACAACCTTGGCTAGCTGTGTTTCGGTACGGAAGGAAGTCTACGCCAGTTACGTTAAAAGTATTGTAGCCATTAATTCTAGTTTTTCTTTTTAATTTTTCATGTAAGAATGGAATATAACTATACCAATATTGTATTTTTTTTAAATATTACAAAATATATATTTACTTTCATGTGTGATATCTGTAGTGTTTTTTCATAACTACACCTCTTCGGGCTTAAAATGGAGATGCCTTTGAAATATTTTTTTTATTATGACTGACTTTACTAGAAATATATATTTTCTTAAAAATAATACATAACTGACGCACAAAGTGTGACTGTAAAAGCGATAGGTTATGGGTTCGATCCTCACTTGAAGAAAAAAATATTTATTTCTTATTAATTTTTATTTCCATTTCTTCGCGCTGGAGTTAAGGCAAAAGCCCGCCACTTAACATTCCGAGACCGGAGTGTTTTAACACCAGATTCCCTGTACCTAATCTTCTGTGTGCGAGAACAGCTAAAAACCGATTTTTTTTTAAATTTATTTCTTTGCTCTGGTGTCGAGGCAACGTGCAGCGTTAAATTTCGCCAATCAACACACAATTCCTCCAGAAATCAGTGAAAAGTGGGGAGCGGAGTGTCTTGACACTAGACTCCCCCTGCCAACTCCGCTACTTGCTGTATACAGAGTGACGCTGAGTATCATAAAAAAAAAATCCCTCAAAAGGTTAGCCATAACTTAAAAACTTTTGTTTATTCTATATTTTTTATTTATATAAATTTATCCTACACCAACTTACAACGTTTAACTTTAGATTGCACAATCCAGCGCTTTTTGATCAAAGAAAATGATAATAATTTAAAAACTAAACGTTTACGTAAGCAAGAATGGATCCCACATCCATCGCCTATAACTCAAAGAACACTATTGATACACATAACATTTAATACCACTATGACTCAGGTTTTATATAGTATCATTATTTTAAATATATTTTGCGGTCATATCGACGCGGTAATGGATACGTGACGTTAAAATAAATGATAGATCACCCGATGCATTACCTGGACAAGGCAAGCTTTCAAATGTTTATATAGTGAATTGCGATTTACCTGCCATTGCCATTCGATCATAAAGTCTACTAAAGGTGCACCTAATATACAAGTGTGTATTGAATTTGAATAGAAATGCTTTCTAGCTAGGTCTTGTGAGATTTTTATCGATTGGAAAGAGTGACTTTATTCATATTTTTACAGAAAATATAAGGATTACGGAGGCACTAGCGTGTTTAAACGCGATGGTTGTATGTTAGATTTCTTTGCGGGAGAATGTTTAATATTATCATTTTCCGATATTCGTAGATGAAGCACAGCGTTGAGTTGCGTTAAGTGGTAATTGAACATACAGTCGTCGCCTTTACAGTTGAATGCTGTGTTTCATATAATATTATTTACTTCTTTGTGTTTGGTCTTTATTTTGTGATTTGATTTATACATTAGAGGTTTGTTTCTATTTTATAAATTTAAGAACAAATGTTGTTTCATTTTTGTAACTTTAAGTCTTTAAATAAATACATTTACTACACCACCGAGCTTCAATAAGAAAGCCGTCAGATTTTCTCAATAGTATTTTCCACGCGCTCATCTGGAAAAACATTTCAAATAGTTGTGTATCGAACTGATACTTCACCAAAATCCCTAAGGGAGGTGAAGGATGGACTATGAACTTTCTATTTTTATTGGCAATAGAAAATTCTAGTAACGAAACAAAGTCAATTTTGATCAGTTAAATTAAAATTGTATGTACGAAGCTTTTCCGTAATTGACATAAAAAAGTTCCTAAAGCTGCTTTTAATTTGCTGTCTGTCTGTTGAAAATTCTAAAAATAAAATTCTAACGAATTTTTAAATATTTAAGAAAATATCTATTTAAATATGATGTCATTTAAGGTAATGCATTTATGTTATTCCTTCCTTTTAGTATAAAAATCGCGACCTTTAGTTAGGCCACTTAGGAAATGTTTTAAATTCCGATGTGTTAACACTATGTTTTTTTATTGTATAGTTTGAGAAGTTATTATAAATACATACAATATTAATTAATAATTCTTTGTTTTTACAAGCTAGATGTATTTATTATGATTTATAGTATTATAAAATTTTTCCGCCATTTTGCTGTCGCAGCCATTTTGAATTCACAACAAGAACAACATAAGTTCTATATTTGTTCATTCTCGTAAATAAAAGCTAGTAAATAGGTATTGAGTTCCACCAGCCAACAAGCCATGTTTTGAATTCTGACACAGAAAACAGAGTGTTTTGAAAGTAGGTTCCTTCTGCTAATGCGGGAAAAAGCATGAAATATTTTTTTAACACAACTAGATACACCTTCTAAATAAAATGTGTGCGGGATACAGCGTGAAGCTGAAACTTCTTTTAAGTTATACGAATACTGTTTTCCATCTAAAGTCGTTTAGTTTATAATTGCCAATTTCTTTTTCTTTTATGTTAACTGCTTTAGTTACTAGTACTTAGTTTTTCTTTTAAATGGAAATTTTTAAATTTAATACGACGAAAAATCTTCTACAGTAAGTTTTCTGTTACAAATTCATTGAATTTTAAAAAAAGGAAAAAATATAGTTACAAGTTTTATTTTGTTTAGCAATCAGAGTGTAGAGCTATTCAGAGTGCGCTGTTAAGTACCACCAAATAAAATGGGAAATTTAAAAAGTATCTACATCTTAATATTGTAGTTTTTAACTTCACGCTGCTTTCCGCATGCCGAACTGATGGACTGTAAAATATTGTATAATGCTAGGCAGAGGGACCTATTGTCAAGATTTTTCGTTCCATATCCTGCTTGCCTTGTGTTGAGCCTTGACGACCTTAATTTAATATCCTATTGTGTTCAGGATAACTTCACGCTGTATACGTATACAGCAGTATAGGCAGATGGAACCTAGTACTATGTTCCCACTTTTCGCCGAGGCATTGCGCGTTGAATGGAGGAACTCATTTAATTTATATTATGCATTCCATACGTGACATTTCTTCATTTATGCCACAAAGAACTAGTCAAAATTATATTAAATAAACTAAAAAAGAAAAACTACGTTGTATAAGTACATTTTAATGGCCGCAAGCGTCAAGTGCCAATCGTTCCGAATAAAACTGTGAGATGTTAAAACATAAGTAGAGTAGAGTCGACTCGAGCTGGAAACATGAAAAAAAGTAGGAAAATTATTCATGAATATTTTTACTTTATACATTTTGTTATTCTGTGTTCTAGATTTGAATATTATTTATTTAACCTTTGAACTAAAATGTGTAAAGGTATAAATAATGTATAATTTATATTATATTTGTATATAATGAAATTGTATCTTAATGCTGTCTGTACATGGAAGATATATGAAAAAATCTTTTACTAACCGGGAGGCAATTTTTTTTTTATGTTTATCTGTTTGTTGGTTTGTCCATTTGTCCAGTCCATTTGTCCAGTGCTGTCAAAAATTGCGTAACCAATTTAAATGGAGTTTTCATTATTGTATTTTGGCCAACTTCTCTTTTAACATGTGATATTTGTGTTGAACTTATTATACATATTTGATTTTGATAAATACGACTGTATTTTTTTATGTTTGTTACCTCATAACTTTTGACTGAGTGAAATAAAAAGTGTTGATTTTTTAAATATTTTTTTTATTTAAATTGGTTTCACAAATAAAAGGTTTTACCAATATAAAATAACTTGTTGGGCAAAATTGCTGCAATATACTAGAGTGACTTAACACTAGTTTCCCAGGGTCTCTCTGCTTACCCGGTTATGTGCAGGGTGAAGCATGAATCATGATATATAATTATTAGATTATTATATATGATCTCACTCGAGGAGATGAAATATTTACTTAAATGTATATTTCCATTTCTTCGCTC
>DWAP01004821.1:0-10626 GCA_018230625.1 Heliconius eleuchia | reverse complement strand
ACGATGTGTGTATTTATCGTGTATTTTAAAAACTATAACCGCTTCCGATTTCTAATAGTATTATAAATCTTTTATTCAATTGCTCAACTGAAGGGGCAGTGGGCGGGAGAACCGGTAGCTTGGCTGGTGGAAAGGTTCTGGAATAGTAGCCACAAACCGGACGTCACTCAGCGGGTAGGCTCGACCAGATGTGGCGGAGTGGTAAAGGTTGCCGGAACCCACTGGTTACAAGAAGCGTAGGATCGATCTACGTGGAAGATCTATGCCCAACAGTGGGCGTAATAAAGGCTAGGATGACGATGATGCTTAAGCCAGTCGTGGCACAAAGTGTGACTGTAAAATTGACTGGTTGTGAATTCGATCCCCACTCAAGGAAATGCAATATTTATTTACGTTTATATTTTCATTTATTCGCTCTGGTTTCGAGGTAAAGCGCGGCGTTGAGTTTCGCTACTCAACACGCAATGCCGCCAGAACTTTGGTGGAAAGTGGAGAACGGAGTGTCTTAATACTAAGTTCCCTCTGTCTACTCTGCTGTGTGCGAATAGCAGCGTGAAGCTGATTTGATTTTTATGAAGAAAATGATGATCCTTTTACAAGTTATATTCAATGACATATTAAAATAGAATTATTTTAATATTGAATAAGCTAAAACGAAACTAGATACATTATTATAAAAAAGAAATACATTCTTTGCATTTTAAGATTGTTGTGGTTGAAGAAATAATATATATTTTATATAGATATCAATAATTTTTCGTAATATTCTTAAGAAATTTGTTAAAAAGTGTATTTAGTAGTAGTCTACTATTGTTCAAAGGATAAGATATGTCTAAAATAATTAATAAACTTTCTGCTCTACTGAAGAGTTTTAATTAAAATTGATAAACTCATTTAATTTGTAAATCAACAGGGTGGATGGTAATTAAATTTTTGACAGATCATTTATATTTGAATTATTCAAAACGATCAATGATATGTAAATTGGATATGCATTTTTCAGTACAGTTATCATTTAATTTTTTTAGAATTTTAACATTTTTAGATTTTACAAGAGTATCTCCGCTTAGGAGAAAGATTAATTTATTTTTAAAAACGTTTCATTTTTGGAATTATCTAAAATAAATGAAGTAACTATCGTTTCTCATTTAATTCGAACAATTATGCAATTGAGTAAAATATAAATTAGAAAAATTGTTGTCTAGTAGTTAATTAATAGCAAGTTTCATTTTGTGCCTAATTAGTAAATTCAGATGATTAAGATCGTTGCCGCAAAACTAACAAGATCTACATCAACCGCAATTTTTGTATTAATCATATCACATTACAGCAATATAAGTACAGATTGGCCAGCCGGTGACGTGACTATAACCGCGACAGGTTGAGAGTTCGATTCCTACTCGAGGAAATGAAATATTTTGTATTTTCACGTTATTCGCTTTGGTGTAGAGGGAACAGAGAGTCTTAACACTAGCCTCCTTCAGGCAGAAGGTGGACCCTGGAGGACCCTGTCGTGTGCGGAATGAGTCTAATAAAATTATGTCATATTATAAAATTTAGGATTTATAAAAAATATATTATTTTTATTATTTTGTATATATTTTTTTTGTTTATATTGTGGCAAATTAATTAATTTGTTTGTGTACAAACGCTGTACAAGAGTTGTTTCGAGACAAATTGAAACGTAGACTAATATAAAGAGTTAAAGGACGCTCGGATTGGGTTCTGTTGATATTTTCAAGTATAATTGCTTCTGTATGTTATTCACCATCTATTTTCAAAGAATTTAAGATTTAATCTTTATATTATGATTATTTTCTACGAAATAAATTACTGAATGAGAATGAAGCCAACCGTGGCGCAGGGGCACAGAGTGTGACTGTAAAATCGATTGGTTGTGGGTTCGATCCCCACTCGAGGGGATAAGATATTTACTTACATTTATATTTTCATTTCTTCGCTCTATACATTTAAGTAAATATTTCATCTCCTCGAGTGGGAATAAATCAACATTAAATAACGCTGTATTTGCTTTATAGCCTTCATTAATTCTTATCGAACAGTCGCACTCTTGTAATTCTTAGTAAGTAATAGGGTGGGATTCAATACCTCGTGGCCTGACTGCGGAAGTGAAAATAATTTAAACACAAAATGTGATATTTGAACTTATATTCCAAGGAGGCACAGAGTGTGATTGTAAAATCGACTGGTTGTGGATTCGAATCACACTCGAGGAGATAAAATATTTACTTACATTTATAATTTAATTTCTTCGCTCTGATGTCGAGGGTAAGCGCGGCGTTGAGTTCCCCCGCTCAACGCGCAATGCCTCCAGAACTCGGCGGAAAGTGCGGAACGGTGTGTCTTAATACTAGGTTCCTACCCTGCTGTATGCGGGATACAGCGTGAAGCTGAACTTATGTTCATGTCTCACAACAGTATTAATGCCTAATTTTACACTTTAGTACTTTAGATACATAAAAAAAATGGAGCCACCGTAAAAAAAAATTGAACAAAAGACACAAGAAAACGCTAGTACTAGGTGTGTTAATACTTGCTATAAACGATATGTTTCTATATAAAACTGGTTCAGCTATTTTTGCGTGGTTGAGCATTGGTCTCAAAAAGACCGCTTGTTTTATTTTTTTATATATATGTACTTTCTATTTGCAGTATTGGCAATAGGCTTAAAAATACCTTTATTTGCAGTCCGGTGCCAATCTGGCGTAGCGGTGCTGCCGTCTGTAAATGCGACGGTTGTGGGTTCGAATTCAATTCAAAAAAGCGTAGAGTTGGGTTCTGCTGCAATTTTATACACTGTATCTCGAAAGATAGTTAAAAAGTGGGGAACGGAGAGTTTTAACACCTGCTATCTCCTGCCTATACGGAATACAATAAAAGCTAAAAATTATTTATAATATATATTCTGTGATCCACTTAATTGTAAAAATTACAATAACTTTTTATGTTGTTGTTTTTTTATGTAAAAAAGTATGTATTACAATGATTGTTATCGCGCATATTATTATGTGTTACATGAATTTATTTCCTTATTAACATGTTACAACCATTATATAGTTTTTACATAATTTTATCATATCGATCTTATAAAACGCATAGTTGTATTATGTTTTTAGCTTGAAATGTGTATTTCATATATGTATAAGATTTATACTAATTTAAACGAATTTATTAATCACATACGTTCATCACACATTTTTAAAACATTTATTCGTAAATAATGAAAAACAAAAAATACGTTAGCCATTATTTTTTCATGGGTTCAACTTTAAAAGCTATTAACTTAAGTAAGGCCGTTAGTTAAAACTATTGTAGAGGATTCCAGTGTTGTTTTAGGAAGGCTTTTAAACATTTAAGTGAAGTTTATTTTTACATCACTATTCATCTTGTGAATGCATTGTTTCTGGAAATAACTTGACACAAATGTGCCTTAAAGAAGTTTATCTTCTTATGGCAAAATTTGCTTCTTATTAAGATTTTTTTTATTGTATTCAAGGCAATATAAATATTAAGTAAATATATAATATATACTAGTTTATTGATGTTACTTTGAAATATTAAATTGCTTTCTAAATATTACGTTTCTGCCTAAAATATTTAATTTATCCAATATATTTTGAAAAAAAAATGAGTCAAAAATGGTATATTAAATTGTTCAAAACAAAAACAAAACTAGGTATTGAAATATAAACTCTTTATAATACAGTAAATCACATAAAAACACAATAATTCAATAAAATTTTACTACAAATATCGTTTATCATGATCACCTATATTTTTCTAATCCCTGAAAAAACTTACAAAACGTAGCTTACCTTAAACATTGTGTTGAACGCGGTCACGTGGTCGTCGATATATTGTATATAAATAATCTTAACTAATCTTAAATTATATTGCTTTGGAGCCTCTATTAGGAGTAAAGTTAATTTAAGTTAGTATAGAAGCATGTTCGCGATCGTAGTAGCGTACGGGCGCGGGACACATCGTCGTGGTGTAGACGGGTCGGCAGCGCGGTGCGATGTGGCGCGCCGCCCTACGTAGACGCTAAAAAACAAGTTTTGCTACGAAACGCTACGACGTAGACTTCTAATTTTAAATGTTTGAGTATACCTTTTTAGAATTAAAAAAAAATCGTTTTTGATTACACTTTTTTAGATTTAAAAAGAAAATGAAATAAATTAGTAGGGTAGTTAGGGTGGGCAGAGGGAACCTAGTGTTAAGACACTCAGTTCCCCACTTTTCTTTTTCTTTCACTTCAAAGTAAAAAAAGTTTTAAATATTTATTAATTGTAATTACCAAGCTCTTAAAGTAAATATATACGTAACAACCAAAAAAAGTTTGGGTCGGCGTCGCCATGTATCCATTTTTATATTGTTTAATATGTTTATTTGCTATTTGTTTATTGATTTTTTATCTTCATTTGTTTGGCACCAAAATATACAAGTATTTTTGCTGTACTAGATTTTTTCAAAAACTCTGATCTAGTAGTCTATCAAATAAAAAACGATTTACCAAAATAAAAGTAGTCATAAAAAATCTAGTTTCAATAAAAAATATACACATAGGTGTGTATGCAAATAAACAAACTTAGTTGCTTTTGCATGATACTTGTCATAACTTACGTAAATTATATTATTATTAAAATCAACTTCACGCTGTATCCCGCTCACAAGACAGGTAGACAAGACAAGATAGACGCAGAGGGAGTTTTGTGTTAAGACACTACGTTCCCCACTTTGCACAGATTTCTAGAGGCATTGCGCGTTGAGTGGCGGAGCTCACCGCCACACTTTGCCTCGACACCAGAGCAAAGTAATGAAAATATAATTGTAAATAAATATTTTATTTCTTCGACTGGGGATCGAACCCACAACCTGTCAAGATTTCATTTCCTCGCTGTGATAATGTGAATGCGTTCTTCAGTTTATTTTGGTAACAAAATAAACTAAATTAAGCATTTTCTTCAACTATTTTAGTATAAAACGTTATCAACGAGACAAAATATATATTTTAATATTTAAATATGTATTTGTTATTTATTACAATAAAATAAAGTTTAACATCCGATGGCTTTTAATAGAACACATACACCAGTGTGACATACGTTATATAATATAATTTTCATAATTCTCGATGAATAAATTCGCTGTTTAGTGTTGGCGGTAACGTACATACGGCTTGTATGATTAATTGAATTTTAGCATAGTTGATGGAATTTAATTATCATGTCTCACACAGCCTCCTATTATTAATCAGCTACACGCTGTATTCCGCACACTGCAGGGTAGGCAGAGGGAACCTAGTGTTAAGACACTTCGTTCCTCACTCTCTGCCGAATTCTGGAGGCATTGCGTATTGAATGGCAGAACGCGCTTTGTCTTGACTATATATTACACAAAATAAAGAAAACACAAGATACACCAGCGAGGACACACCCTATCAGTGCGCTCTCTGTAGAGGCACGTGGTAGATGGAACGATGCAGCCTTCATGAGGGCTGGCAGGGGTCGCTGTGAGCATGCCTTCCATCTTGGACTGTAGCGTTTGGCACTTCGTTCGGTCTGATTACCCGCTAGGGATAAACTGTAAAGTTAAGTTAAAATAAGCATAAAAAATAAACAGAATCGCATTGGCTTTACTTTTTTTGCAACTGTAAGATAATAAAAAACTTTGAAAGATGTCGTCATTAAAATAAAAAATACGATTAATGAGATGAGATCAGTCGTGACGCAAGAGTACAATCATATGACCGTAATCACGACAGGTTGTGGGTTCGATTCCCACTTGGAAATATGAAATATTTTAATATTTCAATTTTTCCCCTCTGGTGTTGAGGCGAAGCGCGGCGTTGAGATCAAAAACGTCTACAGCGTGAAAATAAAGAAAAAAATATCCAAGATATATCATAACTTATCTGTGTGGTATATCTTATTGTATGCGTATGCGTGTGTGTGTAGGGTTGAAAGGGCTGAACTGTTACAACTACTGGACTGAAAAACTTACTCGTGTGGAATCATAAAAAGAAAAAATGCATTATTTAATATAATATTATTATTAATATAATAAACTGCAGATTTTTTTATGTTAGCTTCACGCTATATCCTGCAAATAGTTGGTTAGGCAGAAGGGACCTGGGAACCTAGTATTAAAACACTTTCGTTCCCCATTTTGGCATTACGTGTTGAGTGGCGAAACTCAATGTCGCGCTTTGCCTCGTTACTAGAAAGAGGAAATTAATAAAATAAATATTTCATTTTCTCGAGTGAGAGTCGAACCCGTAACCTGACGCTTTTACAGTCGCACGTATGACCACAAGAAACTAAATATTAAAATAAAATATTTTTAATTTTGATTCAACCTAAACCATGAACAATGTACGTACACAAATATATGTCGTCACATAAGAAATTTAATAAGGCAGAAATGGGGTACATTCTTAAACTAATTACGTAAAAACCTGACCTGGCCTGTCCTGGCGACGCCCCCATTGCCATCATTTTACACACAAAAGACCGAAATTTTGAATGCTTACACCCATATACATATTATAAGAGGAGGTGTGGTTTTACACTTATACTTCTAACAAAATATATTAAAATTAGCCAAATTAAAAAAATAAAGGGATTTGATTCTATTTTAATTTCGGCTTCCCTTCTTCTACCCTGTTATATGATTTTGTTTGTCTACTTTGTATTTTTTGTAGTAAAATATATTTGTTTATTAATTTAAAAATAATTTAAAAATAAGTAGATACTTAATTAATATATTTAATAAAATTTATGTTCTGTTCTTAGTTTTTTTTAATGGCGTTCCATTTATTTTCTATTTTATTTTATTCATTCATTGTTAATAGCTTCATAGACACCAAGCAGCAGCACATCTCTAAATCAGAATAAAAAATATCATCTTTCTATTATTATAACAAAATGTGTGTTTCGTCGTAGCGGGGACTTTTTTGAAGATAACGACAACGTTATCGGGGCGTTTATTATTTTTTAAAATAAATTCACTCCTGAACATTTTAATTTTATTCTATTTTTAGATCACTACAAGCCAAAACTCCCCATTCCCCCTAAAGCGAACTGAGGGCCCCCTCTCATTAGGATATAAGAAAGTAATTGTTAGAACTAGCGTTCATTGTGGTGCCATCTGTAGTGCGTTAGTTTTGTATAGACAAATTGTGTTACAAGAAAAACAAATTAACATTGTACTTAATATTTATTAATTTTCATTAAAAACTATGTATTATTGCAAATATATTAAAGTCTTTCCTGCAAATATTAATAAAATATAATTATTGTACGTATAACAATAAGAGCGAGAGATATAGGACGTAGCATTTCAAAATATAATTTGAAATAAATCATTGCATAAAAACATTTTCAATCATAACAAACGCTATCCAGCTATTATTATACTTAATATTAAAAAGTGATTAAAGTATTAAACACATTGCCTTTCTATAAAATTCATAAGAATAGAAGCGGTCAAACATGGCGCAGGGGCACATGTGTGTGACTGTAAACGCGACTGGTTGCGGGTTTGACTCCAACTGGAGGAAATGAAATATTTATTTAAATTTATGTATTCATTTCTTCATTCTGCCTCTAAATTTCTCGGCGGAAAATGGGGAACAGGAAGGTTTTCTCTGCTTAAACTGATGTGTTCCGCACACATCAGTTTAGGCATACAACGTGAAGTTGATTTTTTTTTACTACTTCATAATCGCAATATTTTTCATAAGACGATTACAGCTGTCTGTTTGACCATTATTTACAATAATAATTGTTTATTTTACGTATTTACAATCATAGTATTGTCTTTTTCAATGACGTTAAACAGAAATACATAAATGTCACTATATTTACGTATTTATGTTTTACGTCATACGCTTACAATGGAACGTAGAATAAAATGTATCTTAAAATTGACCATATTTTTCACATTTAAAAAGCTTAACATAAGAATGATGTCAGAATTAATAAAATCTTATCAATATTTAAAAAGAAAACTTTTATAGCAAATATGTAATATTCTTAAACTTTAATAGCATATATAACTGGACCCTTACTAACCGTGATTATTTTTAATTTAAATTAAATGTGATTTTTTTACTGCAACGGTGTTTGGTACTTATCCTAAGTATAGGATGAGTTTACCACTGAACGAAAAATTAGGAATTATTTATTATTTCACTATAACGCTCTATTTAAAATTGACAAAATTAAAAATAATCTAGCGGTTCTAATATAAAGTTTTTTTTTGCAATGATATTGTATCTATATTGACTAAAAATCTTATATTTTTATTCAGTGAAGCAAGAAATACATATATGTACTTTTGATATTTCAACAATTTCAGGGCAAGTAGTTGAATTTGTGTGTGTGTTTTGTGATAGCAAACATGAGTCAATACAAATAGAATTTTTTATCGGACATTCAACAAGAAAATAATATAGTTTATAATAATGTTGACATTTAAATAAATAATTTGAATTATGGTCAGTTGATACACCAAGCAACCGCAATCAGAGATGTAAATTAGTGAAGTGACGTGACGTGACGTGACGTGACATGACTTGACCTGACACCTATGAATACGGCAGCAAAGTAAAAAAGTAAAATAAACATTAGAATCTAGTTCATCATTCGAGATTTAAATTTTAATTATCAGTAATAACAACCAAAAAAATATAATATTATACTAATAAAACATTTACAAATGTTTCCTAACATCGTATACAAGAAGATTCTTGAGATAGTTGTCGTCGTTCGCGAAACACTCGACAATATCAAAATGGTCCATATCGTCCTTTATCTCTAAATACATATTCTGCATTAAGCAAGTATTATACAGCAGTTCGTAGAACTCTCTAGATTGTTTTTTAAATGTGGGACTATCGTTTTGTCCTGCTAAAATGTACACACGGACTCTCCTCGCTTGAAGGTGAGTGAAGCAGTCAAATTGCGGAGAGAGAGGCACCGCCCACTCTCTTGGTACCTGTACAGCGTTATTTACCGACGTGTGTATTATTTCACGCAAATCAAATACGCCAGATATTAAAAATGCACCCTGAAGCCGGTAAGATCCTGGCGTGTTTTCTAGGAAATCCGAATTGGACAACAATTTTGCTACCAGATGGGCTCCGGCGGAGTGACCAGCGAAGTATACGCCTCTGTAAAAAGAAATATTTTTCGTTATAAGCTATGTATACCTCTATCTATACGTAATTTACTAGCGTGCAGACAAAAACTTTTCATCTATAATTAGAAACAAAATTTTGTTATCTGGTTACTTTTTTTTTCAGCTTGACACTGTATTCCGCATGTCACAGGGTAGGCAGAGGGAGTCTAGTATTCAAATTTTCCGCGCTACACTTGCCGCCGGAGACATTGCACGTTGAGGGGACAAAACACAACACCGTTACTCAACGCCGCGCTTTGCCTCTACATCACAGCGATGAAATGAGAATATTAAATATTTCATTTCTTCTAGTGGGGATCGAACCTATAATTTGTCGTATTTACAGTCACACGCTTGTACCCAGGTCTACCTGGCTAGCTGGTCTCCTCAATAGAATTAATTAATATCTCTTTTAATAAATCACTACAAAATGGAATGTTTAACTTTTAAATAGCATTAATTGCGTTATTCAATGTCACCGGATATAATTACAACAACTATATTGTATAAAAAACAATAAAGGTAACCTTCAAAATTACATCACCAGTAGCGTCCCAATTATTTTTTAATTACAATTAATACTATTGAAGGTATTGTAGGCATAAACAAGTTGTGGTTTTAATAGGCTTGTAGGTTACTTTCTTGTTAATTAGTGGATTCTCAAACAAGATAGATCGACATCGACAATTTTGCTTGTTTTTCTTTTGTTTTTTTTTAGCTTCAAGCTGTATAACGAGGAAGAGTAAGTAGAGGGAATGTGGGAACCTTATTCATATTAAGACACTTTCGTTCTCCATCTTTTAGAAATATATTTATATTTTTAGTATTATTTGTAGGTGATCAAAGGAAATCAAAGGGAAGGTCTCCCATTTTTCGTGAGTGGCGGAACTCTACACTTTTTCGTATTACCAGGGCCAGAGGAAATTAAATATTACAAAATAATAAATATTCTATTGTGTTTTATATAATAAAAATGTAATTCGTTTGTACGTCATTTATTTATATAGAAGGATTAACGTGTGTCAATCAAAGAACACGCATACAGACCACTTGCGTCTGTTGGGTATATAATTTTTTTCCTACCATACTTTATCATTGGATCCTCCGTCTACTCTATAATTTGCGGGCCCAATTTGAAACTAAAAAATAGAGATATAAACTGGTCAAATGCAAATTGAACTTGCACATGAAGTTTGCGGACGAAAGCACGATTTTGTATAAAATGATCTACAATTATACGTTTGTTATTATTTTTTTCTATGAAATATCTATAATTTTCCCTTTTTAGATATAAACGTTGACGTTGTACACTTTAGTTTTTCTGCGCCTCAAGGGACCATACACTTGAAAATTTAATATTAATCCCTAGTGGCGTAGCTAGGGTATTTGCTGCCTGGTGCAGCTTAGGACTTGATGCCCTTT
>DWAP01004820.1:0-10626 GCA_018230625.1 Heliconius eleuchia | reverse complement strand
ACACCAGAGCGAAGAAATGGAAATATAAATTTAAGTAAATATCTCATCTCCTCGAAATAAATATAATATTTTTATTTATACTTAAAGATATTTACATTAAGAATTAGATATTAGTCTTAATGATGATGATTTCTTTAAATTTCATATATCATCATAGAAAACGATATATAATTATTTTTCAATACTTTTTAGGAAACGAAATAAAACGAAATTGAAATCCGCCTCTCTTGAAATCTTTTAAACACTCTGACCACTGAGCTTATAATACTAAGTTCAAAAACTACTGTATTATTTTGTTTTAGTTCTTATAATATTGTTACGAATTATTTATTATTAGAAATACGTTTTCTAAAACAGTACGATTTACGAATAAGTTCAAAGAAGAATCTTTTTATTTCAATTTGAGAAATCTGGAAGCATTGCATATTAAAAGAAACCTAATACAATATAAATAGATAAATTAAATAACAAAAAATATTACATTAAAAAAACTTTTGTAAGACTTTCCAACGCAACATAGAAGCTTTCAATAACCTCAACCACATATCCGGTGAAGTGGACCTTTATACAGGATATTTTTTTCGCAAAGAAAAATCACCAGAATCAAATCCCTTACCCACGCAATTGGGTACGGACATCAACCACGCCACATAATTAAATTGCCGGCTGACATCCTATTAAGGAGCCCCAAAAACGGTTGAGTTGAACAATTTATTCGGCGTTAGTGAGTAGTGACGTCACTTCGCGTCCTCAAGCGCACCTGGTACAATCAGTCCCCTGTCAGATTGAAGCGGGTTAAGTTAGTGATACGTAAATAAAAGACAAAATCGCGTTTGGACTACTTTATTTATTTGTGTATAGTTTTATGCAGCCAATTTATTCAACCAACTAGAATGTATGTATATATGTAAGTATGTATAGCATCACGCTGCATCGTGCACATAGCAGAGTAGGAAGAGGGAACTTGGGAACCTAGTATAAGATACTCCATTTCTATTAAAATACTACCATTTCCTATTTTCTACGGATTTCTGGAAGCATTGCATATTAAGTGAAGAAACTTAACGTCGCGCTTTGCCTCATCAAGTGGAATGTACACTGTAATCCTATATTTTTGAAGCAAGTTAATAATGTAGCAGGTTAAAAATAAAATGATGATACTAGATTCTCTCTACCTACCTATTTGTATATGTCGGATATAGCGTGAAGTTAAAAAAACAGATTGATTTCAGTATGAATTCAGTTGAGTTAAGAAATGTAGGTTTTAATTTCAATGTAAACGATTATATTTTTAAAAATAAAGATAGAAGAATTAAAATATTATTAATATGAAACCACTCCTGCATAATGAAATATGTTAATCCGAATATACACACATTACATATAGCAATTAATAAAACTATCTACTAAAAAAAAATATAGAATAAAATTTAATATCAACACTATAATAGTGTTAAACCTTAATTAATATCAATCAAGCTAAGTCTGATTTTTTATTTTATGGGACCCGCAACTTTCATTCATCGCATTTACTGACGCATGCTTATGCCTAAAATATTTTTTAGCTACACTTCGTATCCTGCCTGCACACAGAAGAGTAAGCACAGGGAACCTATTGCTAAGACACTCCGTTCCCCATTTTTCGCCAAATGCACCATTAAGCACCAAGTGCCAATGCACCATTAAGCACCAAGTGCCTCCAGCACTTGGTGCTTAAATGGCAGAACTTAACACCGCGCTTTGCCTTGTTACCAGAGCGAAGAAAAGAAAATATTAAATATTCAATCCTCCCGAGTGAGAATCAAACCTACAACCATTGCGTTCACAGTCATACACTTTTGACCATACACCTCAACTGTGCTCCAATAATAATTGGCTACATAAAATAATTCCCTAAACATCAACTTTTCCAGACGTTCCGTAATACAATCAAGATTGACGAAAACCATGTCCTGCATAACAGTTTCTAATACCACACTCCGTAACATTACTGCCCATAACTGCCACTTACTGACTATCATAACTTGAAATTAACTTAGTAATCTAACATAAAATAAATTTATGGAGCACCAAAGCAGAGTTGGCCGAGGCCTGGCGTGTTTGGTGTTCATTAATAATGAAAGTGCAATGTTATATTACCATAAAACTTTGTATCACAATGGGGTACAAATGACCAGCTGACGGCATTTGCGGGATTGATTCGATTTGTCATTAATCTAATATGATTTATACTTAATAGCGGTTATTTATAATTTTTCTTTTAAGGTATCTGTGTTGCTTAATTAAGACCTTAATTTTCATGGAGACTATAGTATAACTACGTTTTCTCCTAGAATATGGGCATAATAAAATATAAAAAAATATTTAATTTAACTTACTAACGCTACGAATCTAGAAGAATTTTGTAATAAATAATTTTAATAAAATTTAAAGAAAACCCCTAGTGATAGATAAACAAGTACAGACGCACCCAATTAATGGATTTATAATAGGTATTGTGAGCGTCTACAGTTATCTTTCGACTCGAGTGGATGTATTATTAAGACGTCAGGTAGCGGCGTCCATCCGTGAAGATACAAGAAAGACATTCTTTGTAATAATCTCTACAAAATGGTAAATTATGCATAATATTCCATGAAAAAACTTGGTAGTTACATTTTTTAACTTAATATCATACATAAATTTTAAGACCGGTCTTGGCATGTGGGGAAGAGGGGGGAAGGGCAGGTTATAAGTTCGATTCACACTCTAGGAAAAGAGATATTGTATATTTTCATTTCCTCGTTCTAGTAACAAGGCAAAGCGCGGCGCTGAGTATCGCCAGTCACCACGCAATTCTTTCAGAATTCAGCTGAAAGTGGGGAAGTATCCTAATGGAAGCGGAGTATCTTAACACTAGGCTCTTCGAGATACAACGTTACACTGAAAAGAGATCATATTATAAAGAATTTGTCACAGAACTGGAATTTCTTTTCCATTTTTTAGTTCATATAATATTACACTGTTATACAGGCAGAGACAACGTAATGTCGAAAACTTGCTTGCTTATATGCTTCCGCTATGCCCATATTATGTGTTGAGGTGTATTATACATTTTTATTTACAATACATAAATTATAAATTAAAATAAAATCAACTCAAATAATTTCCTCATACGTTCATGGGATTAAAATTCAAAATTAAAATAACTCACACATATTATTAAGAAACCGCCACATTATATACAATTAAAATTGAATCGAAGGAGAACGAGAAACATGATCCAATAAATGATATAAGACTAATATAAATTTAATCTTTCGTACAAAAAAAGATTTTTCCCTAGAAAATAATTTGAACTGAGCTCACAATTTTTAATCCGAAATGCACTTCATTCAGTAACAATGTTTCCCATGCCACTCGCTCGGACTCCCACTCGGAAAACCATTAATTGCAATGTCGATTCCTTTTCTTTTTACATAATTTAATTTTAGTGTTGAAACACGAATGTATTTTATTCGTTGTTGAACGTGTTCATATTGCTTTCTATGTTTGAACAGATCTGTTTTGGCGAATTTTACACTAAGAATAGAGTTTAAATGTTTTATATAAAATTAGTAACACGCCACTCAACACGCAGTGCCCACAGAATTCGGTGGCAAGTGCAGAACGGAAGTGTCTTAATGGGAACGAAATTTCGTAACAGTATGTACCCAGATTCTTTCTACATGCAAACGAAATTTCGAGCCTTCTACTGAACTTAACGCCGTATCTTAGTTAAGATTTTGCAAAATTAAGTAAATGGAAAGTAAAAAAAGAGAAAATTAAAAACTTTTGAATACAAAAATGCCGTTAAGAACAACAAACAAGAATGCCAACTTATCCTTGTAATACATTATACTTCTTCTAACATTTTATCATCATTCCAAGCAATGAGATCAAGATAAGCCACTAAATTTAGCATCTGAGTATAGCGTCAATATTGTAGAGAACATCTTCATATTTATAAAACAGTGCCCTCTTGTTTAACTTTTACGGAATCCCTCTTAAGAGGGGCCTCATTTAAGTCCCTCATGGAGAGGGACTCTAACGACCGAATGTTTGTACTCGGTACAATTTATATAAACATTGATTTTACACCCTTTTAGCTTTGCTATAAATTGTTTGTTTCACTTCGCTTCTGAGACGTTTTATTTAGAATTTTGTTTGAACTGCAACAAGTTATCTAATTTAAGAAGCATCCGGTGTAGACGCCTTCGTGCAAGGGTGGAATTCTTCATGGTGTTATTTTATTGAACATACTCTTGGCAATGTATGTTTGATAGAAAAAGTAAATAAAGCTCTATAGTATATTCAGCTGAAACCATCGTGGCGCAAAGGCACTAGCATGCGATTGTAAGTGCACGGCTGTGGGTTCCAATTCCTATTTAGATATCCTTTCTTTTGTAACGAAGCAAAGGCCGTTGAGTTTCGCCGCTCAACACGCAATGCCTCGATAATTCAGCTGATCATGTCTTAATGGGAACGGAGTGTCTTAACATTAGGCAAGTTCCCTTTGCCTACCCTGCTATTTGGGATAAAACGTGAAGAATATTTAGTGAAAAGTAAGTAAGTAAAAGTACACTAAGCACCCTCCTCTTACCCTGTTATCCTGAAAATAAGCTGAAAGCTTTTACTTCTTTCTTAGTAATAAAATTTAAATATGTAATTATACCTAGAGGCCAGTCGTGGTGCATATGTTTCCATTTCTTCGCTCTGGTAGATGTAAAGCGCGGCGTTGAGTTCTTCCACTTCCAACGCAATGCATTCAGGCTTCGGCAGAAGGTGGGGAACGGACTGTCTTAACACTAGGTTCCCTCTGCCTACTCTGTAGTGTGCGGGATACAGTGTTAAGCTGATTATATCTCTTTAAAGACTGCAGCATCAATGTAGAGTCAAACCGGTTACATTTTATACCTGAACTATAATCTCAATAACAACATAACACCATCGATAATCTAGTCTACATCATCATAAACAAAACTAATCCCCATAATAGAACAGCTACTATGAGTGAAACCATTTGCGTAAGAGCAATGTCATGAATATTAAACAATATAATAACAACGTTGATTATTGTCTGGGCGTTTAAACACGGGAAATTGGGGCGTGACGTCACTGCCAATGTCCTCCAACTTCCAGGGTGCGGAGGTATTTCTTATTAGGAAGTTGAATGAGATTTTTCTTGTGAACAGCGCGAAGAATCCTAATTGACGACACGACTACGTACAACGCGTCAAGTTTAATTTCAGTTTTTGTGATTTTATAAAAAAAAGGTTCGATTTTGTTCTATAAATGTATATTTAAAATAAAGATAGAAAAGTCAATTTTATACATAAAAGATATAAATTGGGTCGACATTGGGAACATATCGATTATAGAAGCTAAAAAATCACTCAGCAGAATTCTTGTCTGTCTGTTTACTTGTTCGCCAATCACGCAAAAACTACCAGACAAAAATGGATGAATTTTTGTATGGTGATAGCCTATAATAGCTCTGCTATATTCAGTATACAGAGTAAATCTGGTTTTATTATTTTTTTTCAGGAACCGATTGAAATAAAACAACTACTAATTGTTAAGGAAAGTTTGCCAAAATACAAAAATGCACTTAAATCTGTTAAGCAGTTTCTAAGATTAGCTAAGAACAAACACACAAACAGTCGGTTCAACGGCACAACATTGTTGAATGCCCGTAGTAACAATTTTTCTAAAAGGGAAAATTCCATTTACAGACACCGATGACTTACGATTTTATTATAAGTTTTTTTTTCACACATTCTATTGAACATTCTTATGGGAATTACGAAAATGTAACTTAAGGTTATAATAATTTTCACATTAGAAATCTTAAAGTCTTTGCAAACATACATTACATATTAAAATACGAACGTAATTCAGTGTATTAAGTAAATAATTCAGTAGTTTAAGCGGGCGAAGCCACGAGCAGATCGCTAGTATAATATAAACTATAATCTTCCTCAATAAATGAAACATCAAAAGCACTGTTAACTCCATAAATCTCTCAATAAGTGAAACATCAAAACAAGTCTGAGACTTGCGGGTGCAATCAAAATAATTCTTTATGCTTATAACATTTGTATAGACTATTATTATGTGGTTGCTTACACTTGTATACTATAACATAATAAAATTAATATTTGCCATAAAATATCATTATAATATTACACTACAGTGGAAATGATATGAAAATAAAATAAAGTCGAACTTTCCATTTTCACAAAGTTACAACAATCCACATGAACACAAAGGCATACCTATCATCAAACCAAACCGGCAACCCCTTGCGAAATATCTCTTGAATTTATGCAACCACAATGGCCATATACTCAAAAGCCACAGCCTATATAAAGGGAAATCGATTTGAATTCCAAAGTTCAGAACAGAGACGAAATGCCGAAAAGTGCAGCCATCAGCCCTCCGCATTAACGCTAACGAAGCGAGGGTCCCGAGTCCAGCGAGCTGCAATAAGAGGATTCTACACCCTTCCCTTAGAACGGAACATGTTATGAGATATTGGATTTGAAAGATACTAAGTCTACTTTTATTGAACGTATTAATTATACAGTTTTAATTGATTCCAGATACGATTCTTTGTACGGTGTGCTTTAAGGATCGGTTTTGGGTCCTATGTATTTAGGTCCTACTCTTTTTATATGTTCGGATGTTCGGATTTTGGTATTGTTGATTTTATTTATTTTATTAAATTAGATTTATAAAATTTAAGCCGATTATATTTTAGTTACTGAATGTGGAATAAAAATTACTAATTATTTTAAATATGGAATTCTATTTAAAATCCACTGAACAATAATCTTAAAGGTTCCTTTTGCAAATTTCATAACCAATACAATGGAAACCATTTCTCCGCAAAAGTTATAGCTATGGGCCACCCTTAAAATATCGCCGACAAGATATGATAATAGCGTCTTATAACTTGAACCATGCCCTTCAAAAGTAAATTGCATTAAATTATAAGTCGACGAGCAATCACGTTTTGTTTCCCGGCTCCTGAATTCAACGGTTTGAATAAATCCCGCCTCTTAATTAGTGAAATTTAAAAGCTTATTTCTATAGAAGGCGGATGTCAGCTGTTTCTAAGTCATTCTTCTCCGTCGATCACTTCCCCGTGCAACGTGACCGGGGAGGGTGATAAACTTGTTTTAAACGTTTTTAATATAATTATAATTTTTGAATTCAATTCTTGTCTCTCTTCTTCTAAACTCTAGTGACAATACCTATCACAATATTCATGGGTCTTTTTTGCCAACTTTTTATGTTGGCTTTCGAAGATAAAAATTTTATACTACAGTCATGTAAGAACTCCTATTATATGGCAGCAAGTAATGGCTGCTTAAACTGGGATCTCAGAACCCTCAGGAGCCTCACGCCACGGAATAACGCGGTCTTGTCGCATACGTAACACATTCATTCGGAAGTCTTAGGGTCAACCAAGCTCCATTGGAGCTCCTCGCTTGCGATAGTGTGGTAACATATACGCCGGCCTAGGAGCTATAAGGAAAGAAAGTGTCTTGCTATATCTGTGCCTAAAATTAGATCGCCGGATTGACTATGATAGCTGAGACTAATGTCATGTAGGGCATGTAAGAATATTAAATTAAAAAAGGCTTTCATTTAGATTTTTCCACTTTTCGTCTGAACACAAAATATTATTTTGTCTTCAAAGTTATGTGGATAATATTTATTTTAAAATAAGCTTTACATTATATGATATATTTCTATTTTCTTCTTCTTATAAAATCAGCATCAATTTAATAACAAATCCTGTATTACAAACTAAAATAAGAAAAAATGTCCTATTTCAGACAAAATGTAATCTTAAGGTACAGCTAGAGTTACTATCTAGACTAAATTATTTAGCGAATCAGTCATATTGTGCAGCTGCGACGAATGCTCCACATCCACTATAATATTGTATATAACAAACTAAAATTAGGTTTTATGTAAGATTTTTAGGGTAGCAGGTGCTTTCAAGTAAAACTTGAAATATAAAATAAGCTTTTCAACATGACTACTATATTTTGTTGGTATAGGATTATATTTATTGTTGCATTTAAACTAGAAACTTAGCTTAAATAATGTTTTGTTTTAACATTTAGCTTCACGTTGTATCCTGCAAATAGCGGAGCGTTAGAGGAAAACTTATTATTAAGACCTACCGTTTCTCACTTTTTACTCAATTTTCGAGACATTTTTTATTAAGTTACGGATGTTAACATTGCGTTTTATCTTTTTATCAACACAAGGAAATGAAACATGCTCCTAGTGGAAATCGAACCTACTATCGTAGTGCTTACTGTCAGACGGTACGCCATGATGGCACTAAGTGCACTTATCTAGAAAAACGTAGAAAAAAGTTAACTGAACCGTTTTCTCAGAAACGAAAAAAATTGTTACCTCGAGTAGATGTGTAGAACCTCCTCAAATTACCTGCATCGACACTACTCCTGGCACTCCGATCTGAAATTAGGTCTTTGGAATATCGCCAACAAGAAGATTAGGATCCCTGTATTCTTTCACGTGCCATATACATTTTTTTTTGTCGTGAAATCGAATTTTACAAGTGGAACAAGAAAATTAATGGAGTCGTAAAAGTGTATTATAGCTTAAAGGAATGCAGGTACGTTTTTGTTTATTTTGAGATTATTAAGTCTTGTCCAAGATTCACGATATTGTTTTTAGTTGGATATTTTTTTATAATCTATGAGTTTGATTAAATAAAGTTGTATGAACCTTAAAGATTTACTTTAACACTTTTTTATGTTCACATGACTTCATAAACGTAACGTGACGTAGTAACGATTACAAGTAGGATCTTCGGTCTTTAATTCAATGAATTTCTTTTATGTGGCCAAGTGACCTTGGATTTTATGTAGTAGTTTTGTCTGTATAGTATACATACTAAATAGTGAATACTATATAGTTTTAGCTTCACTCTGTACCCCGCACATAGGCAGAGGGATCCTGGGAACCTAGTGTTAAAACACATTGTTCCTATTAAGATAAAGTATCTTAGTTTCCTACTTTTTGCCGAATTTTTAAGGCATTGCGTGTTGAGTGGCGGCATTCAAAGCTACGATTTGCCTCGTTTCTAGAACAAAAAAAAATCATTTCCTCGAATAGGATTTGAATACAACACAACCACACGACCTGTTGCGGAGAGTGGATAGCGGAATGTCCTGACACTCAGGCTCCATCTGCCTACTCTACTAAAGCGATTTTTTTTTCTTAACACAAATATATTTGGTTACAAAATTGTACCCACAACAACTATCAGTCACTTAGAGGACAATTCAAAACATACATAAATTGTATATCTTCCGAAGAATCGTCTTCAAAGTGCTTCTCAAATGATACCTTCGACGACTCGTTTCGCTTTGGTAGCCGTAGACAAATATTTATTTAGTCAAATGCGTAAAGGGGGGCCTTTTCAGAATTTGTTTTTGCATACACAATAGCTTACTTTATTAAATCTGTATTTTGGCTTCTTTGCTCTTAACAAGTTACAAGAAAGATAAAAGATTTTAGTGACAAAACACTACTTTTTCTTGATTTTTTGTGAACTGAATATATCCCGCAAATAGTAGGGTAGGCAGAAAGAACCTAGTATTAAGACACTCCGTTCAAGACGATTCGCATAATTTTTGAGACATTGTGTACTGAATTTAACGCCGCGTTTTATTTTGTTATCACAAGGAGCATCGTGCTTACAGCAGACGATCTCTAAGGTATTGAATCCTTAATGAACCATTCAAACATTAATTAAAATAAGTACATAAGCAAATGGCCTTACAATTTTCTTTAAACGTTAAAAACACTGATCAGCCCCAATTTATTTCAGTATAATGACACATTTTCCACAAGAGGAGAGAATATCATAATAGACGCTGTCATGAATGTGGGAAAAATCGCGAGACGAAGACGAACCTAGAATATATAATGAGGGTAAAGACAACCCCCTTGTAGCACACCACGTTGACAATATCATTTCTTAAGCATATAATATCATTTGAGTATAATATTCTACAATATTGATATCACCATATTCTACAACGCGTGAAACTGAGAAGTTTTGGTTTTGGTTGTTCAATTCTCTTTCAATTATATTTTAAAAACTGTTCAAGTGCGAGTTGGTCTCCCTACATAGGAATTGTGCAAAATAAACTACAAATATAAATTTCTATTGTTTTATTTTGTAGCGTACCTACCTAAAAATTTCCATTAAATTTTCACTTTTTCACTCTATAGTTTTTGATTACACAGTAAAATACATACAAAATGACAGAAAAAATATCTTGACAAATGCATGTTGGCAGACAAAATGCCCCGTTAATAAGTCTGTAATATAATAGCCATTAATATAGGAGTATAAGTTCCTTTTTTTTTCAGGTAAAGAATTCTTAAAAGGAACTTAACACCGCATAGGCGGACTGAATTGAATTATGGCATGTAGAAAAGCTAAAGAATACATTATATGCATAGAAGAAAAACGATTAAAAAAAATCTAAATTTATATATATATATATATATATATATATACATATATATATATATATATATATATAT
>DWAP01004819.1:0-10628 GCA_018230625.1 Heliconius eleuchia | reverse complement strand
GCGTGCGTCTTACCTCAGTCAGTCAGGACAAGTCCTTTTATATATATAGATAGATTATTGTGTTAGGTGAAATCGAATATTTTAGATTATGCACTAAGCACGTTGTCTCGGAAAATAAATGATATTGTGTTAAATTATTTTAAATAATTATTAAAAAATATTTTATAAGCGTATCTATTAATAAAAAAACCAAAAGCGAATTAATAAAAAATATCATATATTAGAGATATAATCGCAAAATACATTAAAGGAGTCAATTGCAAATTTCTGCTGTGTCGTAATAATTTACACCAAAATGACTTGTTTTACTTACAAAATAAATTTAAATAATTACAGTCATTACATATAAATTGACACAAGTGCAATTTAAAAACATATATATTTTTCGACTGAACCGCCTTTTCCTTATATCCTTAAATAATATATAAGTAAACACCTATTAACTAGACTAAAATAATTTAGCGAAAAAAACTACTTTTTTTTGTTGGCAAATTAAAAATAAAACAATAACATAGCAACTAAAACAATACTACTCGAGGTTTGTTCGGCTCTACACCGCGTACTCTATGAGCCTGACAATTCAATACGTACATTTCCTCCTCGCCGCCACAATCAGGCGTCTATGAGGGAATTTCCGCGCCACAATTGACAGATGATGGAAATCTACCGGCTGATTGTTTCATGATGTGGTGTCATGTGAGTTCTAGTAATAGGTTGTGGGTTCGATTTTGAAACAGATTATTACGACATTTCTGTTTAGAATTTAATTTAGCTATTATAATTTAAAAAAAAATAATAAATCAGCTTTACGCTGCATCCCGCACACAGCGGGGTAGGTAGAGGGAACCTAGTGTTAAGACACTCCATTCCCCGCTTTCCGAGGAAATCTGGAGGCATTGCGTATTGAGTGGCGGACCTCAACGCCGCTCTTTGCCTCGATATCAGAGAGAAGAAATGAAATATATATTTAAATAAATATTTAATGTCTTCGAGTGGGGATCGAACCCACGACCAATCGATTTTGCAGTCAAACTTTGTGCCTCTGCGCCACGACTGGCTAATATAAGTGATATGATTATTATTAAGTTTATATATTTTTGTATGTTCCCGACAATATATATTTTTTAACTATATATTATACACATACAAGTATAAAACAACATTTTTTTATATCATGACTATTGTAGGAAATCCATTGTTCCCTTAAGTTAACCATCTTCATCAGTTAATTGCTTTATGCAGTTCGTATATAGCCGGGTAGGCAGTGGGAACCTCGGGTTAAGGCAATTCTTTCAGTGGTGGAACTTAACGCCGCGCCTCGTCTCCGGAGCGATTAAATTAAAATGCTTCATTCCTCCAATTGTGAATAAGCATTTAACAATCACGTTTACAATTAAATGGCACAACAACTATACGGAATATATTGAAGTGGGAGAGAAAGTGGAGAAGGGGGGGTCTTTAGACTGGTTTCTAAAGTGGCATTGTACTACAAAACGATTCTAAATAACACAGAATACGTTAACAATAATACGTCTTGATGAGTTCACGTCGGCCGGATAAATCAGCTGCAGGCGTCGATAGCGCCAGTGTGGAGGTAACGGCTCTTATGCTGTCTTCAGACTTGGATATGTTGTTATTTAATATATTTTTTACTGCTAAAAAATATCTATTTAATTTTTAAGTATCTTTATGTTTTTCTCCTGTTTGTTCTGAATGTATAGTAAATTCAAGAAAAAAAAAATTTTTAGATTTGAACTTTGATCTGAAGCTCTTTAATAACAAGCTACATAGAAATTCGTATACGTTTGTTACAATTTATTTTACATACAATTTAGAAAAATCTTTCATGGAAAAATCTTTCTTTCAACTTAGAAGCTATAGATATAGACTGTCGTTTAAAGGATGCTTTGAATGCACATATTTGTAATGTATATTTTGGGATAGCGAGATAGTTCCCTTAGCTATTAATTTTGTTGCCGTGCCCTTTACGAGTCACGAGCCTTTAACGGGTTATGTGGGACTCACGAGATGTAGGCCATACCAATAACTTCAGCATTATATCTCCAAAACTCCCAAGATGCTGCTCCTTGACCGTTACTGGCTGAATATCAGTCTAGTTTAAACAATACAGTATAATAAAGGTCGTCGGAGCGCAGTGAAACGTACGACTGCAAGCTTAATGATTGTGGATTCCATTTCCACTCGTGGAAACGGTCGCATAGAGTTTCGCCATTTAGTAAGCAATCACTCTAAAATTAGGCGGCAAATATGAAACAGAATATCTTAACACTAGGTTCCCTCTGTCTGCTCTTCGAGGGAAAAAGAGTTAAGTTGTGTACAGGAAAACATAAACGAAGCATAACTTGACATTATACAGAGTACGTTGGCAGCATTATTGCTAAATAAATGCACACTAAAAATATCTTAAGTAAATTATTTTTTTACTTAACTTTACACTTATAAATGTAATTTTACAGCTGTGAGGTGGAAAATGTTTATGTTATGGGGAATTGTCTGGATGAACATGGTCAATTTCTATTTAGATAAATGATTTTATATATAATAGAGATTTTTTTTTCTTAAAGATTCTATAAACATTTTAACGTAACGGAATTTTAACCCGCTTTTGTTGGAAGTCGTCCGAGCTCTTTAACCACTAAGCGTTACGTTCTCATCAAGCAACGACGAAACTCTTATACGTCTTATTTTTGTAGTGACATCTCTGTAGGGAAATTTCTAAACATTTTATAAAAAGTCGTTTATCACTTGACAACTCCGTAGTGATGCACTTTATAGCGGTCCAAGTGTGAGCGATAGTTAAGGATTAGAAAATATTAAATATTTCATTTCCTCGAGTTGAAAACGAACCCCCAACAAATCACTATACAAATCTTCATATTACAGCCGTACACTTGACGGTGACTACACGCTTTTGCTCCTGCACCACTGCTGGACGCGTTACACTTAAATTTATTGAGATCCTGACTCTTACACTTTTTTTGAATTAATTAAATTTAAACCTTAGACAAAGTACGGTGTTGAATTTTACGAAACACAATATCATGAAAATTGGGCGTGAAATATCTTAACATCAAGTTCCTTCTACCTTCTGAAAGTGAAACAAACATCCATACTTCACTATACAAACCTTCATATTAAATTATTAATAATTGTTATGATTATAATGGAAAAATCCAATACTTATACAAAAACGAAGCCATTTAAAATTTATTACAAAATAAAAAAAATGCAATACCAACACATTTGTTATTGAATTGGAACAATATCCGTTATAAAATTACCCGCAACAGGGGTAGGGAAATCGAGTATTAGCTTTTCATACCTTTGATTGATACCTAATAGATCGAATTGGGTGCCAAAGCCAATGAGGAGGTGTGGCCGATTGTTCGAGTGTAAAGTCATTTTGTATGAAATATGTCAAATTGCGGGTTTCCACTCTCGAGGGGTAGCTCTCGTTGTTCGTATATACGTATAACTAAGTATCCTTATTTTGCAAGTATTTTCGGTCATAAAAAACAATTTCGTCCGTCATGGCCCAGCGGTAAATCGTCGAAGTGCAAACACGACGGTTATAGGTGCGATATTCACTCGAGAGAATAAATAAATTTAATTTCCGCGATATGGTAACAAGTGAAAGCGTTGTTTTAAATTTCGCGTTCCAACGCGTTAAGTTTCAAATGAAAATTGATCAGAAATTGGTGAACGAAGTGTCTAGACATTAGGTACACTACCTTGTTTTGCAGGAAAAAATATGAAGCTGCGTTGTTTTGTCTATTAGCCAATTTTTATATTTACATTTGCTACACATCATAGGATAATCAAAAGATGCAAAACGACATTACATAATTTATTAAAAACAACACAAACAAGTGATTTAAAAATTACAGTTACAACAAACGACCAGCTTATTTTACTTCAATTACTATATGCTCCCTTGGAACCTCCAAATTAAAAGACTTAACTGAACTGAATTTACTTATAAAAAAATCTACCTAATTCGAACTTCCATATTGTAAGAATATTTACTATTATTCCCAGTACAGCAGTATCTCATCAGCTTCTGTTTTACAAGACATTAGCGATACCAAGTTATATATAAAGTGAATATTTCAAGCATTAACGCATCTTTAACTACAGGGTGCCGGTAGAGATTTCCACTTAACATACAAATAATAGTTCGGTCTCTTAATGTAGAAATGATTCATTCTACTTAACTGGTTAACGGCTCTACTATAAACAATAATAGTTGTCGTTGTATATTTATTGCGAATATCAAAGAGGTCGTAGATTGACTTTAAACTAACTAATGTGGGCAGATAGTAAAGGTATATTTTATTAATTATAAGAAAATCCGGCCATTTTGAGAGACAACAATGTAATTTAAATAAAACAATGCAGTATGAAAAAGTTTTAAAACTAGAACACGCTCTTAAAAGTACGAGACAAGAAAATAGTCACCGCTGTAATAAGGAGGATGATCGTATGCCAATTTTATTTTATTATTTAAATGAATCTGTTTTGCTACAGTAGATCAAATTTATAACCCTCTTTTTTTCTTCACCGTAGTCGAGTAAAAGAATAAAATTTTATGTACGTAATGAAAGAATAACTTGGAACGCGTCTAGTCTAATTCTTTCTAGCTTTGCAATAGTAACAAAAAAAAACAGATGCTCTATAATTGGTTCTACCACTATAAAATGTCACAGCTACTAAATTCCTACAATATTCTAATAGACACAACGTCGAACGTGCTAACTCATGGTTCTGGGTTGGATTCCCTCTTGAGAGGAAGAGGTGTAGTAAAATATTTTCTTTTCATTGCTCTGGTAACAAAACAAAGAGCGACGTTGAGGTTCGTTCACTCAACACAAAATATCTTAGAAATTGGAAAACTGCGCGTCTTAACACCGGGTTCCCTTTGTCTACAGTATAACAAATAAGTCTTGCAAGAATATATGTAGGAACACATTAAACGTACAACACATTAAAGGGATAAAAATTACAGTTTGTAAGTAAATCGCACAGTATTCAAGTTCTTATATATCGTAATTTGTCAGCGGAACGAGATTGTAAACTTGTTTTAATTGCTACCTTCTAGAGGAAGACATAAGGGATCTCTATAAGCAATGGTAGTGGAATATTAACAGAGTTTGAACTGTCTATATATTTTTACATTTGTGAATTCTTTTACTTTTTTATTTTACTGATTAAAAAATAAATTCTTATTTTCTTAATTAATTTAAAAAAAAATAGTTCTTATATACAGAAACATTGTTTGTTTATTTATACTACTACAATATATTGTGCTGCATTTAACAGTAGCTCAGCATTAAATGACGAGTTCCCTCGTCATTTAATTATTGATATCAATGATAGAGACAATAAAAACCGGTCAAGTGTGAGTTGGGTTTCCGTATCAATTTCCGGATTATATGTCAACGGAAAGTACAATTTATAAAAGTTGACAAACTTAAGTTTTCGGGGGTTCACACTATTATGTATGAAATGAACGAACAACTATAAGTTTGCAATTTTTTTCTATGAAATACTTATAAATTTTCACTTTTCGGATTTTATCATTTATTTTATTGTAAGTTCTCACTTCATGCCAATTTTTTTAAACTATAGATTTTCCACATTATGCTTTTATATAAGTTTGTGTTAATAATAAATTTGTGTTAATACTAAGTAACTTAATGTTCTATATAAGCTTTTAAAGGCAGGATGGGGCGTTAGTTATGGGATATTTTAAGTGAACATTTTATAGTTTAAGTGTTCCAAAGATTTGCTTGATATGTTATTGATCTTTGATTGTATATAGTATGTGTTCATAAGTTGTAATAAATTCTATCTAGAGAAATATACTTCACGAATTTTCTCTTTCGGCAGATTTAACCTATTGCTAAAACACGCCGTTCTCGATGTACCTCCTAATTTCCGAAACTGAGATTTTTACAAATTTCCGTTACCTAAAGATCGTTTGGCAAGAGAGAATACTATTTTTTACATATTTTTTTAAAGTGTTGAATAACACTTAAAAAAAAATTTCAAAAATAAAAAAGAAAATATAAAATGTTTCATTCCCTCGAGAAGGAATCGAGCACTCAACCGTCGTGTTTACCTCTGCGCCACAACGGTGTCTTTTTGTTTATAATAGTGGGGAAATAGAAAAAGAAATTAAAGCTATTTTCTGAGTGAAGATCGATCCCACGCACTACAACGATATTAATTGATTCGAAAAAATATTTATATCTAAATCATATCTATACTTATATAAAAAGACTTAAGAAACAAACAGACAATAATATAAACTTCAATATTATACGTTTATTGATTATTTTTATTCATTTTTATCGCACATTCCTCTAGTTACTTTATAAATATTTCCATACATAACTCTATACATGACGACACGACGACGACAGTTTTGGTACACTTATTTATTTCACGTCCAAAATAGTCGAGAAGTATTCAGTATAAGCATCTTAACGATCTCCGATAACAATCGGCTGCGTTTAAAATAATGAAAAAATTATAGTAATTTTAATATAAGCACCGCATTATGTCCGGGAACCTGTTTTTACGATAATTTTTGTAGCTCCATTTCCATCAGTTCAGCATTGTCGGACGAGAGAGCCGTGGAACTGTATCAAACCGTATATAAATCAAATTGACCCCGAAATGTTTTGCTTTCAGCTACTTTCGGACGTTGTGGTGTAGCTGGGATGTTGGAACAGCTTGGTTATTTTTGTGTGTACATGTTTTAAAGCAAAGAAATATCTTTTGTTTTACACATTTATCTAAATTACTTGTGAGTGAACACATTGGTATATTTTATGGAATAATATTATGTAGGTTCCGCAACACACTTGTTATCTAACACAACAAATATCTTTTATTTGAACCAGTAGTTCCTGAGATAGACGAATTCAACTAAAAAAAGGAAAAGCCTTATGCTGTATCCTATATAGCGTGGTAGGCAGAGGGAAATTTTCCACCGAGTTTTAGAGATATTTTGCTTAGTGGCGGCATTGAACGCTGTTTTGAACGGTTATCAGAGCGAAGAAATGAAAATTTAAAATAAATAATACCCCCGAACCCTCAACGGAGCATTTATAAGTTTTCGCTGCCTGTCCTGCAAGAGGCGTAACAATATATAAAACAAAAAAATAGAGCAGTAGGAAAAGCAGTCGTGGCGCAAGGGCGCAAAATGTGAATGTAAACGCGACTGGCATTGGCTTCTATCCCTACTCGAGGAAATGAAATGTTTATTTAAATTTATATTTTCATTTCGTCGGTTTTTGCTGGTCTTTACGCATAGCTGGATGAGCACAAAAAATTCAGTGTCGTGATGCTATCAAGCTTTTTGAAAAATCTCATCATAATGTCACAATTTACCTACACTATATCATTTATCGACTGCGAATTAACCTAATATAGGTAATAAACATATGTATATCATTTACATTTTTTCTAAAAACATTAATAATGGAACTCTTATTGCTTTACGTTAAAATCAAAACCATAATTTGAAGCCAACCATAAAAATAATTTTATTTTACTTTCAATATGATAAAGCTGCTTCTAAACTATATCGTACAAGCACCAAAAAAGAGCAATTCAGGTCAGGTTTTCGCCTTTTTTCCCTTCAAGTCCCGTAAGCACGAGTCGATTGTAATTGTTGCATTCATTGTTCTCCCGCAGATAAAAGGCAACATGCTTAATTAAAATGTTGTTCCAAGAATGAGAATTTGGTTCGCTTTTTGTAATATATTGTTACATATTCATATATTAAAAACTTGTTCGTGTAATTTGGTAATAAGCGGTCGGGTGCTTGAGGTTTTTTTTTTGATTTACTACTATATTTTTGCGTTTAATATTGGATTTTTTTATTGCGTACGTTTGATTAAGACGCGTGCAAGTTGTTATTAGAGAGTAAAGAGTTGCGCTTAATGTACCATTAAATGTATGGAAAGAAAGTATAATGAATATGGCTTTATTAAGTTTTATATTTCATGTGATTTTTTTGCTCAGCTGTTTATACACTTTTTTTAGCTTCACGCTGTATGTCGCTCATAGCAGGATAGGTAGAGGGAATCTAGGAACCTAGTATTAAGACATTTTCTATTACAGACACTTGCGTTCCCCACCGCCGAATTCGGGAGACATTGAGTGGTGGAATTTATATTCCTTACCAGAGCGAGAAAATTGGTTTCCACGAATGGAAATCGAACTTACAAACGTTGCACGTCGCATCGAACGTGATTAACTTTGGCTTAAATTGACCTACAACATCCCTATATTGTAGATTTATAAATACATAAATAATATAAGAAACTCATCAGTTGCCGTAACTACTATTGAAATATTTTTAATAAAGATTTTAATGGTACTGGCCGTGAGATAAATATAAAAAAAATCGTTGTAAGCTTATAATCCAAATAAAAAAAGAAAATGTGATTTTAACCACTACTAAATTATACCCACACTGTACTAATATCGGTAGAGACCAAACATTATTAAAATCAATGTATTTTCTCAACGTATTAAGCCAGTTTATTGTAGAAGACTTCCTTAATGATGCTTTTTCTAACGTTCCACACAAATGACTGGAGTCTAAGAACAGGTCTAACAAAGATCTATTTAAGATGCCTAAGAAATTGTCGGTACTATTATGTATGAGTAAGAAGGGACGTCAAACGGGATAACCCATTGTTTTCTAAAGAGAACTATGAGAATAAAGAAATATAATATCTATTTGATATATAAGGAAGTTTATTATTTTATTAATTCATAAAATATTTTTTTAAAAGACTCAGCCCATTTTGGCAAAGTACTTAAACCACAAATCCGATTTTTATAAACATATGTAACAACGACCACAATAAACGAGGCTTTCAATTAAAAAAAATCGCACTTAAATCGCTTTATTCATTCAAGAGCTACAGTGCCACAAATATACACACAGACACGTCAAACTAACAATACTCCTGCTTGCGCCAGGGGTTAAAAACAAATATCAGTGTGTGCACACACATACACACAGATACATACATTCAAACGTACAAATGATTTAACCATAACTAAGTATTATTTAAGTAGTTTTAGTAAGTAACACAGTAGCAAATGACTAACAATTGAAAACCAGGTTAGAAACGTCAAAATAATTATATGGTGCTACTAAAACAAATCACCAACTGCACCGGCGTGGTGGCGATGGCGATGGCGGCGTGGTGCACGGTGATAGTATAATGAGATTACAATTATTTTTCTATACAAATAATGTAGGTTGGTACGGCTTTTTCGAGAGAATATTTTTGGTTAGAAATGTTATATAGCCTGTGATTATTAATAATTATTGTAGAAAAATATCAGCTTCCCGCTGTATCCCGCGTATATGCCGTGGTAGCATGCCAAAGCCTAGTGTTAATATTCTCTGTCCGATTTTTTCGAGGCATTGTGTGTTGAACGGCGATACTCAACGATGGGCTTTTACATTCGTGCCAAAGGGAAGAAATGAAAATATTAATAAATACTTACTCATTCTTTCTCTCCAGTGGGGCTGGAACCCACAATCGTTGCGTTACAGTGACCCCCTGGACCTCTATGGTATGGACGACGATATGAATAACAATTATTGTAAAGAAGCAATTTAAAAATGTATTTGAACGCTATATAAAAAAAGCTTTACAGGTTTTCAATCAGCAGAGAAGGCAGAGAAAACCGCCACTGCTGCGTGAATTAAAGCAAAAAGCGACTTGTGGAGAGTGTGACTGAAAACGCGACTGGTCGTGGGTTCGATCCCCACTCGAAGAAATGAAATATTTATTTAAATTTATATTTCCATTTCGCCATTCATTTCCGCCAAGTAGGAACGTAATGTCTTCACACTACGTTCCCTCTCGTGAAACTAATAAAAAAGTACTATACACAAAATCACCGAACCTTTTACAACATCCATACCACTTCCACCGTACTTATCAATCACTGTGCAGACAGAAGCATAGCTAGCGGCTACGGTGCGCGAGCGCTTATTACCGCGCCTAAGGGAAAAGTATGAAAGACGTTAATTGTCTCAAGTAATGGCCTCAGTAATTATAGTAGAGTACGTACTAGCCTTTTGTATTTGTCGGTCATTTTAACTGATTAGATAAAATTTGTAGTGGAAAACGGCTGGTGCTTAATGAAATTATTAAAGAAAGTTGGTTGTAATATTAAATGTTTTTTTTAACAATATTGACGATAAATCATTTTGAGGTCGTTGTGGCATAGCGGCAGAGTGCCTAGCCTTAAGCGCAGTGGCTGTGGGTGTGATTTCCTTTTTGTTCTGATAACAAGACAAAGCACAACATTGAATTCGCCATTCATTTTGTAATGTCTTGAAAATTCGACTTTGGAATTGGGAATATACAATCTTTCTATACCTTACTAGGTACTTTAAATGACGCAGTAGCATTTTTGTACAAGTATATGAAAGAGAAAAAAATAGTTTTTTGTCTTTTATATTATATAGATATCTATAATGGAACAATATAAATAATTTAATTTTTTGGAGGTCAGTCGTGGCGCAGCGGCACGAAGTGTGACTGTAAAACCGACTGGTTGTG
>DWAP01004818.1:0-10628 GCA_018230625.1 Heliconius eleuchia | reverse complement strand
CTCAATAACACACTTTCTTTCCCCACCTTCCACCGAATTCCAGAGGCGTTGTGTGGCGGAACTCAACCTCGTCACCAGAGCGAAGAAAATTAAATTATTATTATTTCATTTCCCCAAGTATTTCACCTCGCCTACTGTTAACAGCTCATACTTACATGTCCTCCGAGGACTCCTCGTGATATTACGCGACCTTCCAGTAACATCGATACTATTCCTCCCATAACATACTAATAATAATATTCTCAAAGATCAACTGAAGTCTCCCTCTGCCCCCTATTATTAGCTACTTTTATATTTAAATAATAAATATACCAGAAAAATCCCAAAACCTTACCTTTCCATACATATTATCATAAATGGCGCACGCGGCGAACTGGACATCCTTCGATATTTGCACTGCACGGGAATGGACCGCGTTACTTTCGCCCAACGCACGTATATCGTTCATTAAGTGCCAAGCAGATGGATACCATATTGTTATGGTATCCACGTCTACCGTTTGAAGGGTAAAACCTGCGCTGAATAAATATTTTGGGATATATAATTAAAATATAATGGGAGAGACTTTAAGGAAGATACACGCGATGGTTTTGGGTTTGATTATTGTGATGATAAAACAAAAAAAATACATATTTCAGTACAAGCCACAAAAGTACTTACGCATTGAGCAACCCTCCTATATCCCTTATCCTTGTGAAAGGTGATATATGAGTAAACATGCCTCCCAAGCGTTCATTCTCCGCCAATTGTAAAGATTGCCGTAACTCCATCAGCGTATCACCGCCGAATACGCACGCTATGAATACCTGGAAATATATTTTAATATGCTATTTATATTGTAATTTACTATTCATACATTTATATTTTATATTTTAATGTTTATGCTATTGATATATTTTAAGCATTATTACAATGTAATAATAATTAAATATGTCTGTAACATTTAAAATATTGTAAAATTTTGTGAATAGCATTATAAAATACTAAAGAATATAAAAACTTAAGATCAAAATTATACAATCATTTAATAATAATAAGAAATACTCACACCATCTGGTTTTAAGCAATCCATAACTTTGTCAAAGCATCCCGGCAAATCATTGACCCAATGCAACGCTAACGATGACACAAATAAATCTACACTATTTAAAGGAAACTGAAAGTATATAAAAAAATATATGTTTAAATGTTACCCTACACAAAGGATAAAAAAATATTTTAGAAAACGTATAAATTTTTTGGGACTCAAATCCGCACCTCTTGGAATCCGGCCAGGTTGACAGAACACTAAGCCATATTTTCTTATCAAGCCACTTTTTCTGTGCTTGTTAACAGTTATGAATATATTGATTTATTATTATGAAGCCAATGAAACACTGTGAAGTCATCTGACTGCAAAGAGACAGTTTGGGGTTTGATGCAAGGTGGGGATTGAATTATTTTCATTTTGTCAGACACCAACAAGATAAAGCTCAACATTTAGATCTGTCACTCAATAATGAATGTTAATAAAAATTTAGAACAAACTATAATCATTATCATAATAAAGAAAATGTAACAATAATTTGGAACTTCTTACTTACTTACATCAAAATTTTCCTCATCAATTACAATTTTATCAAATTGAACCCCATCACCTATAATGGCTTTATCTAAATGTGTTTGTGATGAATCACATAATGTTACTTTTTCCACACTATCTGGTAAGAAATGTCGAGAAACATAACCTCTACCTGCTCCTGGAATAAATAAAGAAGGATAGTTAATATAATATAATAATGAAATGTGAGGCAAGTTGTGGTGTATGCAGAGTTTCTTAACACTAGGTTATAGCTCAGTGGCGCAGCATGTGACTGGAAATGCAAGAAAGTTTGATTCCCACTCTGAAGAATGGATTATTTTCAATTCTCTCTTGAGTTCAGCTGAATGTACCCCACATTTAGTGGGAAAAGAGTGTGTTTACACCTGGTTTTCTTAGTCTACCAGCCTGTATACAGTATGGAGTTAATAAAAATGGGACTACCAAGTAACACTATATTCAGTAACACTCAATTCAATGCTTTCTGCTTGAAATTAAGACATTGTATGTTGAGTGGTGGAAATTGAATCCACAAATAGCGAAGTTCAAATAATTTTATTCAAAATAGTAACCTGAGAACTGATGCTAGAAACTCAATGACTTAACACTAATTTTGCTCTGCTTACCAGCTAAAAGTGGAGATGTAAAACATAGACATTTTTGACTGTAACATCTAAATTTAATAACTATATACTTAATATACCTACCCAATTCAACAGCATTTTTAAATGTTCGTTTTATGTCAAATATTCTATCAGCTGTCCTCCAACCAACTTCTTCCTTTATGTACTCCGATAAATGATAATTTTCATCAACTGCCGCCCTTTCTTTCTGTAATATTTTAGCTTTTCTATCGAATATATTCATGGTTCGATAAATGGAACTAGCAGTTTTCTTCTTCGTAGTGTTAGTACTTTGATTTCTTATGCATAATTTATAGTTAACATTTCTAGGACAGTTTAGGATTGTTTTGTATAAATATATGGAAATTGAATTTAACAATTGTGATTGCGACATAATTGTTGCTATTTATTTATAAATAAATATTGTTTTAGGTTATATAAATTATAAACTTAACAGCTGATAGGTGTCATTGTCATAATTTATTTTAGTTTTAAAAAATTAAGTATTTAACTAGATAAAATATTTTAATTTAATATTTATTGAGGACAAAACGTTTTTAATTGAATTCTTTTAACGTAAATATAACAAAATATACCATTTTACTATTAAAATATTGATACAATTTGAAATTAAATGCTTAAGAGTATAATATACACTATGGTAAATAAAAAATGTAAGCTTTCGGTGACTTGATCTGGAATTCCAGAACAAGATAAAATACAGCTTGGCCACCAAGTGTTTAGTTTTTAGTTTACAGAAACATAAAACTTAAATAAAATAAGTCTACCTTACTGCCTATGGTACCCTGCTTAATTTACTAAATCGTTATTTATGTAAAGGAAAAGTTACTAAAAATAAAAGAAAAGATAGTCTATAGTTCTATACTCTATCCTATACTTATAGTATAGCTGCTTATCATTTTATCAAATGACAATGACACAAAGGAAAGTCAAGTAACAAGTTCAAATTAGGCAAAAATTTTGAAACCTTGAAAACATTTAATGAAAATTCTTAATAAAATTATTTCTAATAATATAATATATTTATAGTTTCTTTAAATACCATACACATATTTTTTTTAAATAAAGGTCAGTGCATCAAATTTTTATGTAAACATTGTTTATTATAAATGATTCTACATATAGGTTAATATTACACAAAATCGTATTTATTGTGTAAATATTTTTCTTTTACTTAATTATAGATGTGGCCGATTATAATGCAATTTATGCGTTCAAATGCGGCGTATATAACCTTGCCGGTGGCGGCAGTAGTCGGTGTTATTGGTTATAATTTAGAAAGCCTCTTATCAGATAAATATACGCCATATAATAGTACGTATTTCTTTGAATATTCTTCTTTTAAAATATCTCAAATGTTATCGTATATAATACTAATAAAGAAAAGAAATTAGAATGCAATTTTAACCTGCTATGGATCTTATGTTTACATAACTTTTTTAAGGTTCCATACTTCAAAAGAAAAAATATCTCATTAACAATCTTTCTAGGATCACTTTGTTGTATGTGTCTGCTTGTTTGCAAAGGCTCTTTTTTGTTACATAATCTAAAATTAATAGTATCTAAATTACTAGTAATAAATTATTAATAGTAATAAAGTAATAGTAATAATAAATAGTAATTAATAGTATCTAAAATACTTAGTTTGACAGTACTTAGAATAGAGCAAAAATTCTATTTCTAAATCAATGCTATCATAGCAACCAAGTATCTTGATTAATACACACATATATGTTCCATCATATTCAGAACATACAAAATACTTTTATTTTGTGGAGAATCATAAATTTATCAAAAATTAAAAATTTACAATACAAATAGAGGAGATATTTTTTCTAATTATAAATATTTTTATATTACTTGAAATTAATATTTTAAATTAAAACAAGTAATATTATTAAAGAATATTTCTAATGTTTCATTATTTATTATTTATAATACAATATACTCTATATCTAATATGAACCAGTCTTGACTTGGTGAGACTGTGTGTGGCTCTAAGCACAATAGTTTGAATAGAGTTGTATTTTGACTTTCAAATTCTTTTAAATAAGTTGAGACATTGAGCTGTGCCATGCAACACTCAATGTTTGGAAAATTGGGCAGTACATGAGAAAATAGAGTGTTCTAACACTAGGCTGCCTGCTACCTTATAATATTTACTAATATCATTTTCAATGTTTAACAGAGCCTGTTCAAGATCAAAGATTTGAAAGACTAGAAGAAGAACTACTCAAAGATCCCACAAATGTGCAAAAATTAAAATACAAAGAAAATGTACTCGGCAAGAATGTTTCACCATCTTTACAGAAAAACTAAGTCATGTAGATTAAATTAAGCAAAATGTTATTAAATATAGTTAGGTACTTATTACTAGAAATGTGGTGAATCTACTGTTTCTTTTCTATTGTTCATAAATATATTTCAATTAAAAACTTAATGTTTTAGATTTCAAACAGATTTCAAACATGAATGTGTGAAGTTTACAATTTTTTGATAATATGTGGCAGAATCGGTTAACTTCTGTTATTGTGAACACTGTGGTTGTGGGTTCGATCCTCACAAGGTGCTATAAATTATTCTTGTTTCCATTCTCTGGCAAAATCTAGAGTAGCATTGAGTTCCACCATTAAATGTGCAATACCTTCAATCTGGACATTGTAAAGAAAATGGAGCATTTTGATACTGTTCTCCCTGGTTATACTAGTATATGTTTTTAAATAATTGTTTTTTATTAAAAACAAATGTTTCATTCTTGAAGAAAATTATGTGTGTGAGGATTATCTGCTAAAATATTATTCATGATTAATACTATATATAAAATATTAGCATTAGGCCACTTCAGAGAAATATATATTTTGAAATATTGCTATTCATTTCTAATTTAAACTATGTAACAAAACTGAAATGTGGATTACATGAAATTTGTTTGTAAATAATGTTTTTAAGATTTCCATAATGTTATATCACAGTTCTAGAAAAGTTTATAATAATAATAAATAATAAACAGTATGTTGATTACTTTTTCATTTTCTCATTATACTTAGTATAGAACAGAAAAATATAGTGGAGATAAAAGGTGAAAATTAATGTTTGACCTCTGTTTCAAATAAAAACAATGATAAACTTAAGGCTAAAACATAAATTACATTTTTCCAAAAATTTTATTTTACAATTTTTCCGCGCTGGTAGAAAAGCAATGTCGAAATTAAAATTGTCATTAGTTGTGTCGTATGCATGTAAAAAAACGCGCTTCGCTTTTTTTAGTATATATAGTAATTGAATTTATTTAATTTAAAATTACAGTATGGTGGCCGTTCCTATTTAATGTTTTATATCGGCCTGAAATAAAAAAATTGAAGTAGTAGGCGAATTGAAGTAGCTAACCAACTTTCTTACCTAACATAAGAGCAGCTACGACTCGGCGATCGCACTGTATCGATGCAATTATGTCAATAATGCCACTAATTAATGCTGTTGAAACTATTTATTTATTTAGCATAGCCAGTTAAACATAGTTCAACAGCATATTTGTTTTTAGCATTTATTTCTATTCATCCATTGATCTGAAATACCTATTGAACACACATCAAGTCTAAATAGGAATTACTTATATTTTTTATAGCCTATGATAAATTGTGAATATATTTTTTTTACTGTGTAGCAAATTTGAAACCCGTATTAACTCCTACTAATATTTTAATATAAAATATTTTATGTTAAACTCTAAAACATTGTCAAAATAAAAGATAAGGTCTAAAAATTTTACGTTAAGAATTTCAATTTAAAGTGCTAAATGTTTATTTAAGGCTACAATTAAATATTCAGCTCGTAATAATGAATAGAAGTTTATTATATTTTAAAAAAAAATTAATTCCTTTTTTACCCGACTACGCCGAAGCAAAGAGAGGGTTATGTTTTTTCCTAATAATAAATATCTAATTATATTTTTTTTAGAGCTTACGCTGTATTTTGCATATAACGAGGTAGACAGAGTTTAATGTTAAGATAACCTGCTCACCACTTTCTGCCGAATTCTGGTGGCATTGTGTGTTGAGGGGCTTTTTTAAATATTTCATTTCCTCAAGAGGGAATTCAACCGACAAACATGTGTTTGTAAACCTGTCGCATCTACAGTCATACGCTTGTGCCTCTGCGCCACGACTGGTCTCAAATATCATAAGTGAAATGCTAAATTTACGTTATTATCTAAATGCTTGAATATATTTTTTGCACTGGTAACAAAAATGATGTCAAAGTTAAAAAGTTATCGCTGTCATTAGTTGTATGTATGAGAAAAAAAACCAACGCGCTTCGCTTCTCTTTTGGTATTTATGGTACTGTAACAAGGCTCGCTTTTGTATTTCACATTGAAAAACTTTTAAAATTACCGATGCAATCATGTCAACAATGCGCTAATTGCTACAATAATCGCGTTAATATAATATCCAGTATTGTTTTAAACCTAAATAACATATTTAACGGATCAATATTCCAGCTACAGCTATGTCTCCGTAGCGTCCATGCAAATGGAGACAAAGTCTGGTGCAACAATCACCGACCATTGGATGAAAATTATGATGGAGCCGGCCGGCAGCGACAAACAAATAAATAACGTGCAAAACGACAGATCTTCAATAAAAAGCGAAAAGATGGCAGAGGCTTATAACGGCCAAGAGAATAGCATTACATACGAGTTGAAGCAAGCCGAGGTGAGGTATAGATGTGATGTTTGCGACCTGGCGTTCAACGGAATGGAGCTTTTAATGTTGCATAAAAAATTTCACGGTAATGACAAAGATATGCCGCCAATGGAGCCCGAGCCGCCTGTTGTTAAGGAGGGCCCTAAGAAGCGTCGGAAATTCAAATGTGATCAGTGCGATGTGAAAGTTAACTCACAATATCATCTAGATATACATAGAAGTAAGCATGAAGGTAATGCGTCCAAGAAGTATATATGCCAGGTTTGCGACCGCAGCTTTGTAGCCGCACAGTTCCTAAAAAGCCACATGCAGTCCCATTCGTTGACAAGTACAATCAACTGTGAGATTTGCAATAAAAGTTTTACCGGACAAGCCTATCTAAAACTCCATATGCAGCTACATAATGACATAAAGAAGTTTAAATGCTCTAAATGTGATGAAATGTTTCCAACTAAGAATTGCTTGAAAATCCACATGAAAAAGCATACAAAAGTAAAAAATTTCAAATGTGATTTCTGCCAGAAGCTTTTTGTGTCTAAGATAACTATGGAGAAACATCGGCAGACTCATGAAGGACAGCCGGCAGACTGTCATGTGAAATGCCCTCAATGCGACAGAACCTTGCACTCGTCTTTACTTCGAACCCATATAGCTAGAGCTCACCCGTCTACTATAGATGATGATGTCAAGCGTCCTCACAAATGTTCAACGTGCGGTAAAAGCTTTATCGTTAAAATCAACTTGAATCTTCATATTAGAGTATGTCATCCAGATTTGGCTGAGCCCGAGGAGGAAGACGATGATGTAATGACAGATAACTCTTAGTTTTAGACTAGTTATATATACACACTATCATGTATTAATAATGAATAATTATACTTTTTTATGCTAACATTATATATTGGGTGTTATTTTCTCCTTTATTACTAAGTAATAATACAAAATAATAATTAATTGAAAGTTAAGATGTATGTTGCTATTAATATGATGTAATTTTAATTTAAACTTTATATTTTAAATGAATATTTACATATATTATAAGAGGGCAAGTTATATATTGACGATGAATGTATATTTTTATACTAATAAAACAATTTGATTTAAATATAAAAATAACTCAAATGTATTTAATAAAATGAAGAAAAAATATTTGCGTATCTTTTCTGAAATAAATTTAATAAATACCATTTTAAAGAATATTATTAAATCAGTTTTATTGAATTGTCTGTATCTGTACTCTCAATATATGAGTAGATATTGTTTTAAAATTTTATTATTATTAGAAGACGAAAAATTAATGCCATTCTGGCGCAGGGGCAAGGGTGTGACTAACGCGACGATTGAAGATTCGATTCCCACTGGAGGGATTGAATTATTATTTCTTAATATGTTCATTTCTTTTCTCTAGCAACAAGGTAAAAAGCCCGGCATTAAGGTCCGCCACCCAACACGCTATGCCTCGAAAAATTCGAAGGAAAGTGTTGAACGGAGTGTCTTAACACTAGTTCAAAAATTACATTAAATTATAATTTTCAAAAAAACAAGTACTTCAATATTAAAAAATATCAAATTAATTATTGTGGATGCAATGTAGTTGTAATTATTATTATCATACATTTTGAAAATACTTATTCTAATATAAAAGTTATAATAATCAATTTTAAACCAAAATTCAAAAGACAAGTATTTGTGTTTATTTTTATAAAATAGATATAGTAAAATTGTAACTTTTCGGTGTCTGTACATGGAAGATACAATTATGAGAAAATCTTTTATTGGGGACCTTAATATATGATATTCATTTCAGCATCTAATAATGTAGAGACAGGCGGACAACAAAGTAATTAAAAAAAAATTATCTTTTTCCTTTAGGGAAACGGAGCCCTAAAAACATCGTATTTTAGGGTATATTGTTTAAATAGGCAATTATTTAATTAGTAGTACTTTTATATCCCGCACACAGCAATGAAGGCAAAGGGAGTTAGGAGCTAGTGTTAAGAGACTCCGTTCTCCAGTTTCCGCTGAATTCTGGAGGTTAGCGTGTTGAGTAACGGAACTCAACGTCCCGCTGGAAACCAGAACGAAGAAATGGAAATATAAACTTAAATAAATATCTCATTTTCTCGAATGGGGATCGAACCCACAACCAATCACGTTTTACAGTCTCACTGTGTGCCCTTGCGCCACGACTGACCGCAATTAAATTTATAATCAAACTTTTAAAATGGTGGCTCATAAACCTAAATATATGCTGGACTGTATTTAAAAATAAAAGATAATTTTATTAAGAGAAAAAGAAACACGAAAAAATAGTGAAATAACTATTTTAATAAATAACAAGTATAATAATATGTTCTATTTTATTTTTATTAACTAGGCTTCAGCTGGAGTGGCGTCGGTGGCTGCTTCAGCAGCGGGTTCGGCTTCCCGGGCAGCGGTTTCTTTCGCCTTTTGTTCCGCTTCTACCGCTTGTTCCTAAAAATATAACAATATATGTAAAGAAATTACGTGCTTATAAGATTTATAATATAGATATAAGGTAAAATATCTATATTACAAATCTTTCAAAATGTCTGTCTCGTCTCGTCGCGTATCTCAAAAACTATTGAACTGATTTTGGCGAAACTTGGACGTATCCCTAAGTTGCAATATGGCATTCAAACAAAAAAATATATTTATATTTAATTAGCGAGATATTTGTGGACAATCATACATACACTTACGAATTATAGCACACTTTCTTGGAAGTCTAAACAATATATACAGAAATCTTATCCAATGCCAACTATATATCATACAGGCATGTCGCAATTCCACATAAACCTCCTTTTTTTAAATCGTTTAAAAATGGGATAAAATATAAGCACTTAAGCAAATACTTTTGCGTGGTAGAAAATTGTCTTGATTTTCGTACACTATACGTTTTAAATTCAATAACAAATATACAAATATGTTAAATATAGCATAGTTTCAGAGGTCCTCATAGCACTGTGACACAGCAACTGACGGTTGCGGGTACGAATCGCACTCAGTGGAATAAAATTTCAAATAAAATTTAAATTTACAATTAATTTTCATTTCCTCGCCCTGCTTGAGTATGATATTGAGATGATATTGAGTTCCACCACTCTACATAAAATATCTCGAAAATTAGAGCAGTGCGTGGGGAACGGAGTATCTTAACACAAAGTTTCATCTACCTGCCCTACTATATACGGAATACAACCTGAAAATAATATAATTTAAAGCTATTATTACCGCAGCCTTCTTTATATCTTCATCTCTCTTCTTTTGCAAGTCTATGCTGACATCTCTGATGAGGACCAGCTCCTGCAGCTGCTTCTCATTCAGAGCATCGAACACCTTTACAGGTTTTGTGTTACTATCGTGTAAGCTCTCCACGAATTTTTCATATCTCTGGCACAAGATATCGTACCGCTCTCTTGATATATGAAGATATTTGTTGTATGGCATTTTGCTGGTATGCTGTAATGATTATAGTTTCAAACATGGTGACTCTATGATTGTGTTAATAAGTAGTGAAAGGGTATTATAGTTTTAATTAATAAAAAGAAGCTTTGATTGTTATTAATATTTTTAAAGTGTTATGCCACACTTAGGAAAGAAATATAATTATTTAGAAAACGTATAAAAATTTAAACATAGCGCGCCGATGATCCCGGCCTAGAATAGGATCATCCT
>DWAP01004817.1:0-10628 GCA_018230625.1 Heliconius eleuchia | reverse complement strand
GGCAGAAAGTGGGGAACAGAGTGTCTTAACACTAGGTTCCCTCTGCCTATCCTGCAGCGTGCAGGATACAGCGTGAAGCTGATTTGTATATACATATATATGTAGGATATAACTTGATGTTAAACTAAGCTAATTAAATAGAAAAGATATGCGCGTTGCACATTGCTCACTATCACGCTATACGAGTACATATTATGATTCTATAATTAATCATAGACACGTTTTGCTTATTATAGAAACATATTAACATAGACAGTATATCCGTATATAACAATAAAAGTTTAAGATGTTTATTTTGTTAAAAGAATTTGTTAAACAATAATTATTATTTTTATTGTACTCTGTTTTTCATCAACATAATTATTACTTAAATTTATATTTCCATTTCTTCTCTCTGGTATCGAGGAAAAGCGCGGCGTTGAATTCTGCCATTCAACACGCAATGCCTCCAGAATTCGGCAGAAAGTGAGAAGCGGAGTGTCTTAACACTAAGTTCCATCTGCTGTGTGCAGTATACAGCGTGAAGCTGATTTTGTACACTAAAATCAAAACTTCTTAGCTGCATGGTGTATCCCAAATATAACATATTAGACTGAGGGAACCTATTGTAAATACATTGCGTTCCCCAAGCACTGTCGAATTTTTGAGACAGAGTCTTGAGTATCGGAGCTCAACGCTGCCGCTTGACTCGCTATCGGAGCGTGCAAATGAAAATAATTTCCCCAACATATTAATCGAATTCACAACCAAATGTTTGTGTTTAATCAGACGGTGTGCCGCTACGCCACGACGGTCTACGTAGTTATTAATATAATTAACATTTTCTATTAAAATAACAATATCGAAATTTAAATAACAATAAAAACCACATCACAACATTAAAATCGACTGTTACCACATTACAATATATTGTACGGAACCTCAATCTCAAAGGGTAAAGGTCTATGTCCAGTGAATCACCACTCAATATCCGTTCAACTCTGGATGTGAGGTTGAATCAATCAGCATATACCGAATGCTTGATAACCTGCCGTAGTCACGACTTAACTGATATGCAGTCATATTTCAAGTAAGATTTTTTTTTTGGTTTAAACTCGGTTTATTCATAATATTAGAGGTCTCTTTATTATTTTTATTCGAGATTAATCGTTGCCCATAGCTTTTTTGATCCTTGAGACTTTTTCGTTTCCATTGGAATTTCAAGGACTCTACCATCTCTATCTCAGTATCTTGACTATCTCAGTACTTCCCGACACTCCCTAACTTGCTTACTTGTCAAATTTCAATTTTCTAAATCTAGAAGTTTAGTCTGTAAGCTGTCTGTTAGTCACTCAAATGTCTGTTAGTCACTCAAAAAATATATATAATTTTTAAAAGGTGCTTACTATAACTGTCGACAAGTGCCGTCAATGAAGCTATTAAATGAAATGTGATGAGTTTCTTCACTTCACTCTGTATCCCGCGTACAGGCAGAGGGAACCTAATATTTAGACTCTCAGTTCCATACCTTATTAATTTTTGAGATATTGTGCGTTGAGCGGTGGAATTTAACGCGCCGCTCTGTAACAGAGCGAGGAAATGAAAATAATTCATTCCACTAAGTAAGAATCGAACCCACAACCAATATTACACATCACGAGACGGGATTCAAGTTACATATAATATGTACGAACTATAGGTATTATTCAATATAAACATTTTTAACTTTTTCACTAATTTACTGTATGTTTTTTACCGCACCAACCATTTCGTAATGAAGCACAACTTAAAATAGTTTAATTTTGTGTCGAAATTACAGTCATTGAAATAAAAAATTAAATACTCACAATAAAAATTGGTAAACAAAAAAAATGTACAAATAATATAGTCTAGACTGAAATCAATGATACATTTGGCATTATCGTTTGCGCCAGCTGTCAGAACAAAGATGACCTACTTTTATTAAAGTTATTAAAGCTTTATTTATTCTGAATCATTATTCATTGAAACTTGTAACTTATTTGAAAGTGGGGAACGGAGTGTATTAACACTAGGTTCCCTTTGCCTACCCTACTGTGTGTGGAATACAGCGTGAAGCTAAAACTTATTTTTTATATCCTCTGTAAATATGTATGGTTATACATACTACTAGCATTTCAAAGAGTAACAAGTTTTTTCGTTGTTTTACGCTATATTCCGCACATAGTATGGTAGGCAGAGGGAACCTAGGAACCTAGTATTAAGATACTCCGATCCCATTAAGATACTACCGTTCCGCACTTTCCGCCGAAACCTCTGCCTCTTGCTTCGTCACAAGAGAAGGGAAATGAAAAAATTAAATAATTCATCTCCTCGAGTGGGAATCGAACCCACAATCTATCGCGTTAACAGTCGCACGCTTGTGCCCCTATGCTACGATTGGTTAGGATAACAGTAATATTTTAAATAACAGGAACATGGAAACTTAAGTTAACTGTCGTGCCAAGGGGAATAAGCGTGCGGCTATCAAAGCGACGGTTTTGGATTCGATTCCCACTCGGGATAATAAAATATTTAATATTTTCATTTCCTATATCAAGCATATCACGGGAAATTGGGAAAAGGAAGTACATCCAACATTTAAAAAAAAAACTATTTATGAAATTGGTATTCTGTGTAAGCACATATACTTAGCAGTAGATAGTCACAACTAGATCATTTCTCAATACCGTACGTGATCTGACCAAAGAAATTTTTTAGAATCCATTTCGACACGCTTTTGCTTAAACGATAAAGTTTCTCAATATAAAACCTTCCAACTAACATTAATTGACTATTAAAATTTACATATTACACTCGTTTCTAATTTTTATTACCGTAGACTAGATTGTACTGTAGACCTTCTAATTAATTTTGACAGCTTTTGAAATAACCTATAGGTATATAAAAATAGTATTATTTACATTTATGAATTAAAATTTAATTAAATTGATGTATTTTAATTATCTGTTACAAAAGTATTAGAGAAGTCGTGGAGCGACACAAAGTGTGACTGTAAAACCGACTGGTTGGGGATTCAATCCTCACTCGAAGAGATTAAATATTTACTTAAATTTATATTTTAATTTCTTCGCTCAGTTCTGCCACTTAACACGCAATGTCTGCAGAATTCGGCAGAAAGTGGGGAATGGAGTGTATTAACATTAGGTTCCCTATGCCTACCCTGCTGTGTGTGGGATACAGCGTGAACCTGATTTATTTTTTTTTATTTTATTTTATTTGTTACAAAAGCTGGTAGAGGTGTAAAGATGAAATTCTTGTGCCACAGTGCAGATGACGTTGTTGGCTCGTAATATTCGTATTATATAAACTCAACATGCAATGCATGCAGAATTCGACGAAAGTGGGGAACGGAAGAGTTTTAACACTAAGTTCCCAGATTCCCTCTGCTCTGTCTTCCTATGTGCGGGATACAGCGTGAAGCTATTATATAAAAAAACTTAGAACTTATTAGTTAATTTCATTCAAAACGAGTGTATATGCTTATTCATTTTGTATAAAATGAATAGATATAATTTTAAAGGTTCCTGTTTTGTTTTTGAAGTGCAGAACCCTAAAACGTAGCTATCTGAATCTTAACGTCAAATACCCTACTTATATGGCGTTAAGTTATTCCGAATAGCAAACAAAAAAATAAGAAAAAATCATTACCTAAGTGTAGATAGAACCCACAACTACCGCGCTTACAGCCAGACACCGTATCATTGCAAATTGCAATAATGACCTTGACAGTCCCAAACAACTCTACAAATAAATAATAAATTTAAATAATTTTAATATCTAAAATATCAGTATCTGTGATACACAGTCTCAAAGTTACTGGGGGAGGGTCACGTAAAAAGCATGAGGTCCCCCCGGAGGGCATGTATGAAGAGGTTGATGACAGTGGACGTAGTTTTTATAGTTGTTTAAACTAAACCTTTCAATTTCTCTCTTCTTATTATTTTGCTTTTATTAACATGACGATATGAAATTATATTATTGATTTAAAGTTTATTCAATAAATAATATATGAATAAATATTAAAGTAAAATCAAATAAATGTAACTAAAGTAGCACGAGAACATTTGCAACAGTTTCGAATATAGGAGGTTATCATTAGGTCGTTGCATTGCTATAATTAGCCGCCACTCGCACCATTCATACCGAATAATGACATAGAGTATCATAATGTTATAGTATACTGGAATTATTAATTCTAAATTAATTTTCTGTTAATATGATAAAAATATATTAGTAAGTTTGAGCTATCGTGGCTCAGCGGCCCAGAGGCTGACTCTAATTGTGGGTTTTATTCCTCGCTTAGTTAACTACGGAAATTCTGTTTCTCGTTTCTAGTTCTGCCACTCAGCTTGCAATGCAATGCAAAGTGGTAAACGGTATTTTTTGTGTCTATTATACTGTATGTGGGATAGATCGTAACTAAAAACAAAACCAATAAGATGAAGTTATGTATCAACACTTAAAAATAAAACCGTTAATAGGAACGTAGAAACTATTGATTAATTTAATTTATTTTATGTGATCAAAATGAACGACTAAATCGAATTTAATTTATTTTTTTTACCTTTTTTCCTAATTGGAATTATTAGGGTTAAATTATGTTTTAATTGCTTATCCTCTTTTTAAGCAAAATAAATTGCCTCAAAGCGAAAAACATTATTATCTATATTTTTTTTCCGCTATAAACAATTTATGTAACTAGAGGACCATACTGTAACATAATTAATCAATATTACAATAAATATTTATATATAAATTTTCCTTGTTTATTACGTCCATTATACACATATTTCGTCATTTAGCTTTATTATACCGATTAAAGCTTGAATTTGTATTAATAAATACTTTAATATTCATGAAATCTATTATACTATATTAAAAATAAAATCTCAACTATAGTTATTTTTTATTTTAATTTAAAGGTATGTTACCTTTATTTTGAGCGAACGAACTGTTTTATTTCTGTAATTATACGTGCATACTGTAATTTATACACTGTGTTAGTGATTCAGCGTTACAAAGATGTTGGGCAAAATACATACATACAGTGAACGGTGGATGAAGCGAAAAGGACCATTATGATAAATGACTGAAAGAGCTCTCTGTTACATTTTAAATGGACAAATTTAATCTTATGTTGACACAAAAAATATTGTAAATTTTAAAAAAGTATTTTTTAAACTTACATAGGGAAGAGGGTACTCTGTCCCTGAAGAAATGCAAGCACTGCTGCTGCCTGTGAGGACCTATCAAATGTCTTTAAAAACTAGACTTACATATGTCATCTGTTTTTGAAATAGATTTGGAGTTTATTTGTACGCGGCTACGTAGCAGCGTAATTTATATAGCTTACTAAAAAAATATCATCAATTTATTTGAAAATGTTATTGACGAAGTAAAGAAGGAAGGAGCAAGGACGGTGGAAGTGAGCATTAATGGCGTATATTATAGAGGTTTATAGAGACCCCCCTTAAACATAACTGGTCGCTGGTGCTGCCCTGCAACGCGATGGGACCTGCATCCGCATGGTGAATCCGTAGAATGCGAAGTATTTCTTTCTCATACTTGATTTTAAGCCAAATTCATTTTTATATTCTCATTTATTTTGTTGGAATTATGTTATTTTTATTAGAGTCACGCTGTATCCTGCACTCAGCAGAGTAGGTAGAGGGAACCCGGTGCTAAGATACTTCATTCCTCACTTGCGTCGAGTTCTGGAGGCGTTGCGTGTTAAATTGCGGAACTGAACACCGGGCTTTTTACCTTAGTGCCAGAGTGAAGGAATGAAAATAATAATTCATTCCCGCGAATATGGGTTGAACCCACAACCATCACGTTACAATTACATTCATGTCAATAACACGCAATGCCTCGAAAAATTCAGCGGAAAGTGGGGAGCGGAGTGTCTTAACACTAGGTTCCCTCTGCCTACTCTGCTCACGCTATATATCGCATTTATATATCTTTTTATTAAAAATATATATATACATAACTTTTTTAACTGTCACTAGTAAATATTCTACCTTGTAATAATAATCTATATTTACTGAACTATAGCAATATTCTTTAAGCATTAAGGTCAGCTAAATAAATGTGACTACGTTCAATATAGGACGCATTTTGCGCAACAAGCAAACTTTACAGCTCCTTCACATTTCAAGGCCTTGATACAATTGATGCTAAATGAAATAATATCTTGATTCTTATAAAACTGTATTATTTGTTCTAAATATGTTAAAAATAAAAATAACGTTTTTATATTTTAAATTTTTGTAATCTTCCAATTTCTTTACTGATACTATTTATTCTGTCAATATCAAGCAAACACCCTTTTTATTTTATTTTTAGCTTCACACTGTAAACACACTACAAACATATGGAACCTAGTGTTAAGACAATCTATTCTTCATTTCCCGCTGAATTCTGGAGGCATTGCGAGTGGCTTAACTCAACATCGTGCTTTGCCTCGACGCCAGAGCAATGAAATGAAAATATTAAGTACTTCATTTCCTCGAATGTACGAAATGAACCCACAGTCTGTAGCGTTGACAGCCTCAAATCTCTCTTCTATATAAATATATTCAAAAACCATACATTATTTACTATATTTCATTTACAAGATCCAATACCAATATAGCCAAAGTGTTTGTACTAAATTATCAATAATATTAGTATGTGATAGAGGTGCGATCTAGATATTTTCATATAATAACAGCCGACAGGGTGGCCAGCTGCGGTCACCCAAGGCCCAGTTACGTAACCATGCTTAATTCATACAGTGCAAAACTACGCCACGGAATGTAGTTTACCTACCTTCCATGTTGTATAGTATAGGGGACGTCTGCTGTTTTGGCTCATAGATTAATATTGTCTTTAATAGTCAATTCTCATTAATATGTGATGGAGGTGCGATCTAGATATTTTTATATAATAACAATCGACCTGTTTTGGTTTATTGGTTAATATTATCTTTAGTATTTATTTATTAATGCAGCAGGGTATAGCAGGGTAAGCAGAGTGAACTTAGTGTTAAGAGCTTTCCACAGATTTCGCATAATTTTCAAAACAATATGTGTAAAATGACAGAACGTGAATGGCTTTATCTTTTTCTAGAGCGGGAAAATAAAAATAATTAATTTCTCCGAGTGACAATTCAGAAATCCATAACTGTCGAGTTTATAGTCGTCCTGTGCAGCTGCGCCACGACCGTTTTTACATTTTACATATTCAAGCCAATTCAAAACAAAAATCTTTACATATTTTTAAATACATGCTAAGATAAAATTTTATAAAAATAATTTTTAAAACATAAATTTATTATTTAAGTGTACAAAATCACACCAAACGTAAAAGTAATAAGAATTCTAATAATATTTTGGGCTATCGGCCTCCTAGACTACACAAGACTTACCGTAGTGTCGCCCTTAGAATATTATTATGTAGTTAACAACCGCCGGACGCGAGCTATTTGCCATCGCACACATCTCACAGCTCACTGATTGTTTTGACATAGACATTAAGCAAAATTGTCTTAGACACATTTATATAATATAAATATTTGAGGAGGCCATTTGTGGCGCGGGGGCACAAAGTGTGACTGTTAAACCGACTGGTTGTGGGTTCGATTCGATTCGGTCGGTCGGTCCGTCAGTCAGTCAGTCGGTTAAATAATTATAAGTTTTTTTATTTGACAATGATATTGAAACTTACTAGCGAAAGTTATTCCATATCGAGGAAATGAATGTGTGCTTTGGCTTTTATGGCATGTAAATTGGACGTATATTTTTCGAGAAAATCTGAAATAAAAAAAAATGCAACGGCCGTGAATTAACCAAACGTAAATCAAATCGATGTCGTCTTCGCAATGCTTGTACTTTCTCAAAATTATGAAAAATGAAGCATAATAAAAACATTAAAAGGTGGTATGTCGCGGGTAGGCTGTAGTGTGTAGATTATAAACTAAAACTTTATATAACAATAATACAATATAGTCAGACAGGCAATATATGGATTTATATTATTATACTTATATACGTAATATGATACAAAATACCACTTGTTCAAATGAATAGCCTGCACTTTGACAGTCATCAGCCGGTGAAGTATGCAATTATAAGCGAAATATAAGTATTTCCGTTAATTAGAGGGTAAAGTTCTAGTGTCTGAATACTTTTGTAGAGCTCTTGCAATGGAATTCCATAGACAGAGTTTCGTAACGAGTTAGCATTTTCCAATTAAATCGCTATATATATGTATATATAAATAATGAAAGTACTCGTGAGGTTTGCAGTTTGGATTCATAAGTTGTTACAAATTAGAAAAAAGTATATGTTTGACAATACCTATAGTAGCATTAAAATATGTTGATAAAGAAATTATAATATTAAAACGATGCTTTCTTAGATATATTTTAGGTTTTGTTTTTTTTTCAATTTTAGAATACCTAATCAGTATATAGCAAATAGATGAGTCAAAGTTTTAAACCGTATATTTGAATTAGTCTGGACTGGACATCTGCTCATTGTTTGTTTGTTGTAAAGGTGGTAACATTTCTGATGGCAATGGTGGTGACCAGAACACTAATGTGTGACAGTAAAAATAAGTGAATTGTGAGTTAGACTCCCACTGGAAGAAACGGAATATGTAAAATTTTCATTTCTTCTCTGGGAAGCGGAGTCTCCTAACACTAGGGGAGCGAGCAGCAAGAAGCTGAGAAAAAATTAAATCGGCAGGACTTAGTTGGTTTTTTTTATTATATTGAAATTGTTTAGGCGTTTATTATATTTTTTTTAAATATTAATATATTAAAATAAATAGTCTGGACTGACATCTGCTCTGGCTTTTATATGCCGCACATATCTCAATTGTTTATTGTCTATATAATAATTTCTAATATAAATGCACTATTGTTATTCAGAAGATGTCCCATTATTATTCCCTTTGTTGAAGCAGGAAATAAAAAATCGTTTAATTTTTAGATTGGATCAACAATGACCGAAGATTAGACGTTTTAATTCATGAATACCTGTAATTATATATTTTTTTTGTATAAAGTTAATAGTTGAAAGGGTTATACGGTTGTAATTTATTGATTTTTATTTTGGGGTCAGGATTTAGGGCAAAGAAAATTATTTATATTGTTTGTACCTGATGAATAACAAAGTAAGGGTTAGGTTTACTTGCATATATTATTTACTAGCGGCCCACTCGCGGCTTCGCACGCATACCATCTTTTATTATGCGACATTTGCCAACAGATTGATACATTCATTCATGAATACTACGTAGCTGTATGATAAGACGTCATCGGCGGCAAGGGCGCCCCCGCGGGACTCTAGGCTTGCGGCCGTAAAGAGACCGTTGAATTATTTTAATTTTACTTTTTCTCAAGAAGTATACGTCCAAATTACATGCTATGAAAACCTTATCATTACGAAAGATTATTAAATTTTCGTAATGATAAAATAACTTTCGCTCGTAACTTTTAAATATACATGTAAAACTAAAATCGATGGAATGAATGAAGAATGTATGAATGAAGTATCACCTTACGTTTTTAAATCGATTTTCTATTATTTTTTATCACAAAATGCAGCGGACGCGCTAAAAGCAATTTTAAAGCAATTCGATGGTGTTCCTTATTATTTTTATTTCGTTATTTATTTATATTTCTGAAGAGTGTAGCATTCATACAAAACAAATATTAAGTAAATCATATAAGTGGTTCGGGAAATCTTGTTTAAGCAAACAAATAAACAAATAAACAAACTCTTCCGCTTTATTATATTAGTTAGTTATATTAGTATAAATTTTACTACTTCTGCTCGCCGCTTCTATATTTATTGTTTTCATGAACTATAGCGGCGTTGAGCTCCGCCGCTGTAGGTCATGAAAACAATACATATATTCCCGATATTGAGAATGTAACTATTCATTTACAGTCAAAATTAGTACCACTGCGTCACGAAGGCCTCATAATTAAAATGACTAAAGAATAAGCACATACTTTTAAGTGATAAGAACATGTCATTGTTATAATGTAATAATAGGGTAAACATATTTTATACACTTTAAAAAAACAAACATACAAAACCACAACTCATTAAGTACACACATATCATGTGCTCACAAATATAATGTTTTTTGTGAAAAAATGCAGTAAATCTTGTAGCTTAGGTACTGGTTGTTGATAGAATTTTATTATATATTTAACTTTTTAAAAAACTGTATCTGACATATCGTAGGGGAGGCATAGGGAACCTAGTCACTTCGATTCCCAATTTTCGAGACATTTCGTGTGAAGTGGTGGAGGTTAACGCAGTTTTATTAACCAAGCGAGGAATGAAGATCCATAACCGACGCGTTTACAGTTAAACTCTGTGCCCACGACGACCAATCCTTCTTCATTGTAATTTACTGTTGTTAGTGATAGAATTAAAACTAGAGTTGTGCTGACTAATCGGAATAATGAAATGCTTTAAATGAGTCAAAAAGTGTTTTCATATTAACAGCCAATTTTACAAAACCAAAAAGCAAAAGAAAAGCAATTTACAATATTTTTAAACATTTTTAAAGTGTTAATCCACACTTAGGAAATATAAATACTT
>DWAP01004816.1:0-10628 GCA_018230625.1 Heliconius eleuchia | reverse complement strand
ACGCGAATGATCGCAGACGGACGGAGCGATCGCTTAAAGAGTCAATCAAAAAGAATGCAACAAAAAATGAACGCAAAGTTGTTCTGAAGGTGAACGGATCAAATATTCTTTTTAGACATCGGTTCTTTTGTTCAGTTCTATAATAAAACGAACACCTCTAGTCTTCACATTAGGTTATCTCTGTCTACCCTTCTATATAGTACGGTACATTCATATTTTAATACCTATTTCAATATTTTTACAGTGATACAAAATATAATAACGATTTTGGAGATGCTGTTACTATCGATATGGGCGTGGCGTTTGTATAGCCGATCACCGGGGAAAGCAATTGACCGGGTCCAACATATAGTCGTCGCTGTTCTAGACGACAGCCTTAGTTCAATTGATAAAAGCAAATCTATTAAGTGTGAAGATTAATTATAAGAAATATATTATAATAAAACAATTTTAATTATTTGTATGTGACGGTTTATACCTTTATATCACGTGAGTATATTATTCTAATTAGAGTACTTAGTCTAATTTCAAAAAATACTGAGGCAATGAAATATAATTTCTTCCTGATTTGGTTTTTTTTTAAATATAAGTACAAAACAGTTTAATAAAGTAAAATATTATATTTTGAGTTAATTGACCAAAAGATTTGGATGGAGGATAAAGATACGGTTTAGGAGTCGTGTCACCTCTGATTTTTTTAGATTTTTTTATCTTTTTATTATTTTATTTTCAAGCTGAAGCTGCGACAGTCTGACTTCAGAGTGATCATGATTTGTTAACTGTACTGTATGTCACCTTAATAGTGGAAATTAAAAACATTGTCGCAAATCTGATGTATGACTTAGTAAATATTGTATCTTGCTGTTTTTGTATGTATTATTTTAAAAATAATTTATAGCACATATCAAATAGATTGACTATATAATTTTCTCGACTGAAAATCTGTTATTCAATTAATAAAAAGCAAGTTATATACACATTTATTGATAATATCATAGCATATTAATTTTAAGTCAAATCTCTTTTATGATGACATTTCTAAAAGAAAAGTAACTTTTGTAAAGTTAAAAATAACCGATGTTTCTAGTAAAATATTATTAAAACCAATTTTTATATACTGAATATTTTTCAAAATAAGTTATTCTTATAGTTTGTATTTTGTGCCTTTTATTAGGTAAGTGTAAGTGTAAATGTGTGATCCGATTTTTTAAATTTTATATTGTGTTTATGATTGTATCCATGAAATAAAAAATCATGTACCTGATTTAATTCTATTATGTGAAGTCAATAAAAAATTAAAACACATATAATTGTGTTATTACAAATTACCCAAATGTACGAATAATAATAGAAAAATTATTAATTAATCATTTTGAACATCGTCGTCGTGTTGCGATATATCAGATGTGTCTTCAGAAGGCGTCCCCGATCGAGAATTTTCTGAACCATAAATATTATGAAGTTCTTCTAATTTATAGTGAATTTTAACTCCTTTAGATGCTGTTTTGTTTACTTTATTTACGAGGGACTTTGTTTGCTCTTCTAATCTCTTTAAGCGAAGTTCACGTGCTGCAAATCTAGCTTCATGATCTATGTCTTGTGACGATGATGGCTCTTCTAAATCTATTTGTTTCTGTTCATCATTTGAATCATCTTGTTGACCTATCTGTTGATTTTTATTCTGTTCTGTAGAGTCGTGTTTTAAGTGCAAAGTATCTAATTTTTCAATCATGTTATTTCCAAGCTGGAGAGTATTTGATATATTTGAAACCACAGATGAACAACCGCTTTCTAAATTTTTCAATCGTTTATCTTTTAATTGGAGACGTTCATTTTGTTTTTTCACGTTTTTCAAGATTTCGCTAAAATCAACTTTAATTCCCTCGTCGCCAGATACTACTTTATCTTCGTTCGTCTGTGTTGCTGTTGCTTGTTCAACGTATTTTTCTGTTAAATCAATGCTGCTTGCAACATCATCAATACCAATATTTCTACTTGAATGATTTTCTAAATTTCTTACCTCTGTACATAAAGAAGCAGAAGCGACATTAATATCTTGATTTTCTGAAATATTTTCTGTAATTGTTTGGTTGAGGCTACAGTGAGTGCTATTTTCTGTAGATATTTGAGAACTTGTTAAGATATCAATATTGTTATTTTCAGATTTTTCATCATTATTAACCCTGTCTGTTTCTTCTGTTGTTATATCTATATTTGTCACTGTATCATTATTTGATTCAAGATATAGATTATAAGCTGTTTCTGGCGAAGTATGTCTAGTAAGCTCAATATTTTCTGTCACTGATTGTTCATCTACACATATGTCCTTAATCATATCACCGGCTTCATCTTCTGTTTCTTCATAACTTTCTATTTTGGGCAGTCTGTCACTACTGCTAGACTCTAAGATACATTCAGCACTATCTTGAGTATCTAAAGGAAGATCAGCTATATCCAACATATCACTGGCTGGATCTTCTCTTTCTGCTAAATTAACATCTGTACTAGAATCTATAATAGTCTCAAAAGATTTCTTAATTTTTTTCTTACATTTGATTTTAGGTTCAATATATTCACTTTCGTCATTTGATTCTGAATCTGAAGGCCTTTCATCACTGTAACCACTTTCAGCAGAGTTATTTAAGGATGCTTCAGGTTTTAATTTTCTGTTTGAAAATTCAGTACGTAACTTACGCCAATCTTTTTCGGATTGAGTATTTTTCTCACGAGCTTGCTCCCATTTTTCTCGACAGTATTCAAGTTCTTCTTTAAGTTCATTTAGAAGTTTTCTTTTTTGTTGCAATTCGTACTTAAGTATCTTTTCATGAGTATGTAACTGATGATGGTGTCTTCGTAATCTTCCAACAACATGCCATGTTTTACTTAATTCATTTGTGACGAGACAAAGTCTTCTTTCTTGTTCTTCAAGACGAGATTCTAAGTGTGTGTTTAATTGTTTCATACGGTTCATTTCTTTAATCAAAGTTAACTTTTCTAAAATTAAATCCTGAAAATAAATGAAATAGATAAAATTTTACTACATAAAAAAAATAAGGATAAGTATAAGGTACAATTGTTTACTTCTTAAAGAAAATTACACGTGAAACTGGACATGTGCCAAAGCTCATAAACGAGAATAATCTATTCATATAATGAATGCAAATTGTTGATCATGAAAATATTCTTATTTTCGTCGTTATTCTGACTCACAATTTTAAGAAATTTATAAATGACTACATTGCATTAATACCTATGGCATCATATAGTTCCAATAATTTACTAAAAATAGCAATGTATTTAGCTGAGAATATTCCAATGTAGATAGTAGACAATGATTGTAGCGTCAGATGTTTATTTAATGTGATTTTTTTCTTACCTTTAGTCTTATATATGTTTGACTAACACTTGGCACCAGTACGGGACCAGATTTCGTCTCTACCGATTTATAACAAGTAGTTACTTTTTTAGATGCATCTGTTTCGGCTTCACTTTGATGACTTAGGAGTTCCATTAGCACTCGCCATACCTTCGGTAAGTTTTGTACAATTTCCTCTGCTTTGGAAATATCTGTTAATTATATATTTATTCTTTAATTATGTGGTAATACCAGAATTGACACATTTTAAAATTAGAAATATGAATAATGGATGAAATTGCATCACACTGTATCCCTAATGGGTAGTTAGAAAACATTATATAACGTACCAAAAATTTATAAATATACTTAAATCAATACCTGGTTTATTTGAAACATTATCCGTATTTGATTCCTTCGTGTAAGTGTAATTGCAGTTATTTTCATCCTGTTCGTCGATTTGATTGACAATCTCCAATAATAATTTTGGCAGTTCAGTGGATACTTCAGGACAATCTTCTCTTCCAGCCATATGTGTTAATAATCCATGGTTTTCCTCTAATTGATGAACAAGCTTATCCAAATTTTGTTTATTTTGATAGCCCATGAGTGCTTGTGAAAATAGCTACAAATAATAATTAATTAAAAATGACGATTTAAATATTATGAAAATTTATCTAGCTTTTTAAAATGTGTATATATACTTTATTTATTCCCATCATTTCATCTTGAAGACGTCGAATTTCTTCTCGATTCGTAGATATAATATTGTTCTTATCCTCTACAGATTCTTCTAAAGTAACAAGCTTTGCTTCCAGATCGTCCACTTTAGTGGTTAGATTTTCACATCTAAAAAAAAATTGATTACACACGTATTTAAAAAATAGAAATGTAAAATTAAACACTTTTACATCAATATGAAAATATTAACTATCTTACTTTTTTATTTCAGCTTCTAAAAGTAATTTGTGTTCATCGAGATCTCTTGCCAGTGCTTGTCTGGATACATCGGCTAATCTTGCTCGCTCTTCATATAGCCCTCGTAGTGTTCGAATATTTTGTAACTGGCGTTCATACTCTTGCCTTAGATCAGTAGAGAGCATTGTTGTTTCTCTATCCGCAAGAGACTGCTCGATTTCGCTTAATTTGTTTTTTAACTAAAATAATAGTTTTTTTTTATATCGAATACATACATACGTATATACTTAACAAGAAATATCATAATCTTAAAGAATCTAATGAAATTTTTTAATAGTATTCGCATACTAAAGTACTATGTAACTTTTACATGTTTACTGTAATAAAATCCGCTGGAATAATGCTTAATTTAATTATTATGAAATAATTGAATAGGGATCATTTATCATAACAATGCTGGAAATGTCTTGGCTTTCAGTCAAGATTATTTGCCAACAGGGAATACCGGTAACATGCTGCGACGTATTATAGGGGTCCCTGACCGATGAAGGTACAGTTCGTTGCCTTAACAAATATACTTAGTGCAATATGTGAAACACAAATAAAGGTTTATTTTTTTTTAATATTATTTAGAGTGATTTTATATGATAGAATTTATATTTTAGAACATAAAGTAGGTTTTTACACAATTTTATATACTAAAAACGACAATTTAGTTTATAAGTATACTATTATATTTAAATGCTTACCTCATGTAATTGTTGTTCACGGAGCTTAATCATTGTCTTACTAACTGAAATGACTTCTTTAAGCGCGTTTACTTGTTTAATGGATTCAGTGTTTTGAGCACTTAGGTCAGCGATATCAGTGTACGCTGTTTGCAATGCACTATTAGAACTCGCCAAATCACACCGGAGCTTTACATTACTGGACCTTAACTTTTCAATTTCCTCTCTCATTTGAGAAATAGAGCTAGCGATGTAAGATTTTTCATTACTATCACAAATATTTTCTGGCACGTCTATATTATTGTTGATCAATAACTGACGAAGAAGTTGATTGCTTTCGCAAAGTCCAACTTTCGTTTCAATTTCATTTTGCAAAGCATTTTCTAGTGCTTTTTTCTCAGCTCTATGTCGGCCCAAAATTTCCTTTCGTTGTTCACGTTTTATGTCTAATTCTTTTCTGAATTCATTCATTTCTTCCTCTTTAATCTTAGCACGTGCTTCTGAATCATCACTCAAGGTATCATGAAACTGTTCTTCAATGACAGATGTATCGTTGTCACGTAAACAACTGTCGTCTTCCATTGTTTCACTTTCACTATTTGTATTATTATTTAAAGTAGAAGCTGCATCCTCTGTCGGAGCACCACTGAGGAAATTTCCCATTTTGGAAGACTTTTATAATTGAAAAACTAATTTTATACACGTATTGACCGATATACTTTTAATAAGACAAAGGAGTGGCGAAGTCGGATCAGCGTTAGCGTGAGGTTAGCGTTCTCAAAATAGAACCCTCGTCAGCTCCAGACGTGTGCTGACGTTCAAAGTATGCGCAGTAATACCGAGCAAAGTTTCTTTCGACGACGAATCTCTGTCAATTATTTATTTTTATCAAGCTATTTCAGTCGTGGGTATCTCTCAGAAAACACGTTCAATGCAGATCATAAGAACGACCTTGTATTTAAAAACTATTAAACATTTTCTAATGTTTTTCCATGATGAAAATGCTTTAATAAAAGCTGTAAGCTGTAATATAAAATTACAACTATCCTAACCATAGTTCCTTTCAATATAAAAAATATTAATAAATTAGTCTACCATATCGCATTATTGCAAGTAGCAGCTGCAAATAATAATTATAGCTATGTATGTATATATTGTACGTTGTAGGTAGTTATTCAGTTAGCTCAATAGAGTTGCATGTCACGTTGCCCTCCAATTGCATCTATCTATCGATATGCATATATTGTCGTAGTTACTCTATAAAATATCTAGTGTTTTCTTTATAATAATAAAAGGAAAGTAATAAGTAAATCTTGCCATAAAGCTACATAATTAATGTTCATATTTCAAACGTAAGTTGTAAAATTTTATTTTATATGATTTTAATTTTATTTTCTTTTACTGTCTTTCCAAAATTATAGTACTTTCCAATATTTAATCAAAACCCACTACCATTTTGTAGTTTTCATAGCATATTATGTCAGTATAATTTTGTTGGTGACAAGGCTCGGCGTTGAATTCCACTAAACACGTTATGTCTCGAAAATTCAGCGGGAAATGGGGGTACGATATGTCTTGACACTAGAATCGCTCTATCTACCCTGCTATTTCCGGGATACAGCGTGAAACTAAAAAAAACCTTTAATAATAAATATGGTGTGCGCAGTGGTTTAGGTTCAAAACGACGAAACTTTCCGCAAACTCAGTTTATAATGTAATAATCTAATCTATGTGTAATCTTTACTCGGGTACGGGCGAACATCGGAAAACGTAATGTTTGGGTATTAGGTGGCGGTATGCAGAATAAAGTGTAAACCTAAATATTATATAACTTTATGAAAATACAATTTTATATATAAATCCCTACATTTTTATTATCAAGTACCTAAATTGTGGCCTTGAGTTCCGCCATTCAACAGGCAATGCCCCCAGAACTCGGAGCGGAAAGTGGAGTACATAAGTGTCTTTGAACTAGGAAATCTGGAAGGGTTTTAAGTCGCCAAGCAGTCTTAACCATAGAAGCGGAGTCGTGGTACATGTCTCTCATAATCTTAATATTGGCCTCAGGGATCCCTTTGGATCGTAATGTCTACCAAATCCATAGACGAGGCATACAGTAAAAGACCTTCTGCAATCCTAAAAAAGCCACATGCAGAGATCTCCTTATTTCCCTGTATGCCTCCATCATAAGTTCTTAAGGCGAAAAAGGCGTCCATAGTGCCCGATCCTGGCTTAAATCCGTACTGATACTCAGAAATATCAGTCTCACCGGAGTCTAAGATTGAGTATGCGCTCGAAGAGCTTCATCGTCGACGACGTCGACGTAAAGTCCATGACAAGAAGACGATATTGGACAGTCAATCTTATATTTTGTCCTTTCTTCATCCCTTTCAAAAACCAGTACCTTTGTCTTATTCGCATTCAGGGTTAGATTATTATTTAACACCTTTCTTTCAGCTTTCAAATATTTATTTAAATTTATATTTCCATTTCTTGGCTGTGATGTCGAGGCAGCGCGTCGAGTTGCGCCACCCAACACGCACACTCACTTAATACTAGGTTCCCTCTGCCTTCTTTGCGGGATGAAGCTGATTTAATTTGATTAAATTTAATTTATACTAATTTTATAAAGCTTAAGAATTTGTTTGGTTAAATGTGGTTTGAATTGAAAATTTTTTTTTGTGTTCGCTATATTTTTGTGATAGTCTATTTATCGAGGAAGGCTATATTACCCACAACACATTAATCGTTTCAATTGTACCTGCCTCTTCCACTGTATCTGCGGTTAGTTAGTAGTAAAGAAGAAGACCTCGGATATTTAGAATGTGTCATGTGTCAGACACACAACTCTTCAAAACGAATTAATGCCAATGATCTGTGAAAAGCTTGATACTTTGGCTTTGCGTAGAGACGTCTTGCCGTGTGTTCTTTACCGAATTTATCATGGGTTCTGGTATTCTATTTGACCTGTTACCTGCCGGTGAATTTGCTAACCACATTTTACCTCAAATTCAAATAGCATGCACATTATCGCCATCCACACCATATGTGGCACTTTACTACTGTGCGGTTGCGTAAGAACTTCCCATACAACTGTCCACACAACTGTTGCCTACCTGCGGTAGTGTTTCAGCTCGATACGACTAGGGTGCATTCAAAAAGTGCATCCACTTCAAAGGCAAGTGAAGGCATCGGCAACGCACCTGTAGCACCTCTGGTGTTATACGGGGGCGTGGACGGCGGTGGTAACTAATTACTTACCATCAGGTGACCCGTAAGCTCGTTAACTTTTTCCATAAAAAAATATTTCCATTTGACTATGGATACGAAGCGAGTTAATAATATTATTATCAATACAGGTGTATTATCTTATTATTTAACTAGGTATAGATGCTTGGTGTTTTGAATTTATAGAATTTGCTTCATCAATTTATAAATTTAGTATAAAAGTAAACGTATATGTGTAAAAAGTGAATAAATGTATAAAAGTAGTATTTATCAATTTCTATAATATCTTGGTATAAAAAATATTTTTAATACATTTATGCTCTATACTTTGATATGAAACAGATTAAAAATGAAAATCTTATATTGGTTACGTCAATAACGTCAACTGCGTTTATTACGAGGAAATCGCGTCGTGTTCCAAAAAAATTTGGGATTTCCTATTTAATATTTAATGTATTATTTATTAAAACGAAAATTTATGCTCTAGGATTTATTTGCACCATATTTATATGCAGATGGCAAAACCTTTTAATTTGAAATAGATGTAAATATTTTCGTTTTGTGTTCCGATTGATTTTTATTTTATTATTATTTAAACAGTGGCTTATTGATAATAATAGCTGTTAATCACTTTACGCGTGACGTGGCTGTTAACGTAAAATTGAACTAGTAATAATGTGAAATGTGAAATAGAATAAGTTAAATAAGTGATGGATGAAAGCATAAAGAACTCCCCTTGTAAGGTAAAAACATTTGGCGATGTATTAGTAGTCTAGTATAAAGTGACTCTCGTGGCAGTAAATGCATTTTTAGTATATTTTCCTCTAACAATTTCTTTTTATTCTCTTCCTAGCTACAAATCAAATTATATACATATATTTATTGATTATTATCAATAGATATAGACATATTTTAAAATTATTTAATGTAAAACACTTAAACAGTCTTTGTTTTATTATCAAAACTAGCTATCTATTCATCAAGGGGATTCTTATTTGTAAGAAACCATATAAGTATTAAACAAATATATTTTTTCTTAAGAAAATGATGCTTTATTTTAATAAATAAGTCATTTATATATTATCATTGAAAAGTAGAAAGCTCAATGATTATAGCAGTATGTAGATTTTGATAATTAGTAATATAGCACTATGCTTGTGTCTTATTTTGTTTGCTCGACTAGTATTTTTATTTTTGTTTATAAATCTGTAGTAATTACAAGTTTTTGTTATAATCTACCTACATTAATAGGAATGTAGTGATGGTGGAGCACAGTTGGGTAAGGAAGTGGAGCACTTGCGGGCTCACCTTGCCGAGCGTGATGCACATTTTGTAGCTCTTGAAACAGAATTTTTCAAGTGTTCCTCTAGGGCTAACGATTTAGAAGAACAAATTGGCACTTGGAGAGAGAAGTATGAAAGGTAGGTTAATCTTTTTAGTTTCACCTGTATCCCATATAAAGCAGAGAAGGTAGTAATACAAACAAAAAACTTTGTTTAAGTTTCTATCCATTATTGAATCATTTCAATGGTGAAATTGTATCCTTAGTGTGAAATACTGTTTACAATTTTTAAATATTTTTAAAGTCTTCACAAATGTTAATAACCTTCAAACATTACAAGATAAGAAATGGAAATATAAATTTAAATAAATATTACATCTCCTCAAGTAGGGATGGCACCCACAACAACTCGATTTTTGCAGGTCATCTGCATACCTTACTATATGCAAGATGCAAATAAAAACAAAAGAAAAATGCTGACAGTCCTTTCAAATTTGGCTGAACATCAAGGCAAACCAGATATCCTTTTTTTAAACATATAAGTTATATAAAGGCCATCATGACATACAAGCCTGAAAGTAAATGGTTGTTGCTTCAATTCTCAATCCAAAGAAAGTATTATTTTAATTTCTGAGCTCTATTAATACAAATTGTGACATTGATCTAAACCACTCAGCATGCCATATATATTGGACAGTTAAAACATAGAGTATGGTGACATGCGGAATAAAGTGTAAATATATGTTATTTCATTGATTTATTTAATGTATATTGTAATGAAATTAAATCAACAGAATATGAAATATAAAAAAAAATATAATAATCTAATTTCAGATTGTATGATTCACACAAGAGGGTACAAAAATTAAATCAAGTTTTAGAGGAAAAATTACTGCAAATGGTAGACAAAATGAAAAGTGAGAAGAGCCAATTAACCAAAGATATTGCAACTTTATCTGTGAGATTGGCTGAATCTAAGCACAACTATAGCATGTTACAAAAGGAAAATGTATGATACAGTTTCTATTATTTTTAAATCAAAAAAATGAAATCAGCTTCACACTGTATCTCACACACAGCAGGGTAGGCAGAGGGAACCTAGTGTTAAGACACTCCG
>DWAP01004815.1:0-10630 GCA_018230625.1 Heliconius eleuchia | reverse complement strand
AATATTTTCAATGTATAGAAACGACTTTTCTACAGATTTATTATAAGTATAGATTATTATATAGCTTTATCCTGCTATAATGAGGATAGAGCATCCTGATTATAGCAGCAGCAGGAAACGCAACGGGAATCAGGTGTTAAGACATTGTCCCACAGTATCCGTCCAATTTGTAGACGTTGCGCGTTGATGCGCATTGAATACCGAGGTTTCCTGGGTCCTGTTACCAAAGTGATGAAAGAAAGTCATTCTTCTGAGTGAGAATCCAACCAAAAATCGTTTACAGTCAGATGCCGTGCCGCTGGGCCACAACGGACTGTAAGTTAACATATTTTTTAACTCTACGCTGTAAGCACAAGCAGGGCAGGCAGAAGGATCCTGGGAACCTAGTGTCTTACACTCTGTTTCCCATTTTCCGTCGAATTTTTGAGGCGCGCGTGCATTGCGCGTGTTTAGTAAATGAACGCCGTCGCACGCTTGGACCCCTAAATTATGATTTGAGCTCACATTATAAATAACAAACGTTATATGTTCTTGATCTATATTTCAAGCACAATTCAGCACATACAGAAATCATAAAAAAGATTTTCACCAATTTCATCATATTACTATTTGATACTTGTAGGTGCGGTCTTCATATTAGAATCTATCGTGATATAATGGCTTTTAGTAGGATATCGTATGTCAGGCTTGCGAGCCCGGGGCGGCGGTATAAAAGTCCATTTGGAATATTAATCTGGATTTTTGCTACATTAGAAACATTTTATGGGTTGATATAAATAGTAAGCATTAAAATAAACAATCTTTTATATTATTAAAAAAAATGAGCTTCACGCTGTATCCCGCACACAGCAGTGTAGGCAGAGGGAACGTAGTGTTAAGATACTCCGTTCTCCACTTGTGGAGGCATTGCGTGTTGAGTGGCTGAGTTCAATGAATGAAGAAATGAAAACATAAATCAACATTTCCTCGCGTGGGGATCGAACCCACAACCAGTCCATTTTACAGTCACAATTTGCGCCCCTGTGCCACGACTGGCCTCAACATAAATAGATTTCTTTATTAAAACCTAATACCAATTGAAGCAAAAATTCTAAAATAAACATCAGAAAGCAAAGGCAGGCTTAACACAATTACTTGTAATTGATTTTCCGAGCAATATCAGAGACTTTCACTGGGCTTGAATTTTTAAACTCCTAAGTACGACTAGAGATGCCGAATGAAATACTTACATTTCAGGGAACCTATGACCTTTTTTTTTTTTTGTCTCTCGCAAAAAGAAGAGTAATATGAATTTGATATGTTTGGCTGTTGCACCCTAGCTCCTGAATTAATAAAGCGATTTGAGTGTGATTTTAGCATTTAAAATAAATTTAAGTCACATTTTCTTTACTCTCTATTCTCTTTATTTCCTAAAGATTTGATGGCGTAACTAAACAACAGAAAAATTTGCTTTATTAAAGTTTGTTTAACAATGTTTCAAATGTTTTATTTTTTAATGCAATTTGTCTATACTACATAGTTGGCTTATAATAGACATATAATTATGCATGATTAAAACAAAGGAGTGAAACATTACGTTATTGTTCTTAAAATTAACATCCATCCGGTTTGCTTGAACAAAATTTGAAAATACATAGTTCAATTTAATTGAAGGGCTTATACCTACGCGCCGCTCTATAATAATTAAAATAAATAAGGGGAAGCGGACGTTAGAAATTACACTGTTTAACGCTTACCAAAGTTGCCTTCAGCAATCGAAGTTGGTAAACCTTTCAAATTAAATGAATACTATTTGTAACGTCTTCTTCTTCGTGTCAATGTTTGGAAAGTTCAGATTGAATTTAGCCAAGAGTTTAGACACTTGACTGCATTATCCGTAGTCTCAGTAGTAGGAGAGCAAATGCCACATAACCACGGCATTATGTGAGTTTTGGTGCCACAGTCACAGGTTGTTAGACCCTTGAAGTTGTTTTATTACTAATTGTTGTTTTTTTTATTAATAACAATAACATACTTATTAAGAAAACGTATAAAAATTGGAACGTAACGAGATTTGAACCCGCGCCTCTTTGGAAAACGTCCAAGCACTCAGCTACGTTCAAATTTTTATACGTTTTCTTAAAAAGTATATTGTCTTTCCTAAGTGTGGAATAACACTTAGGAAAGACAATATACTTTTTAAGAAAACGTATAAACACTATAACAAAACCATATTAAGATTAATATAAAATCTATTTAAGTCCAATACGTAATTAATAACCCCATGTATGCGTTTATAATACATGGATGCATGTAAAAATATATAGGGTAAGGTGGTTTCAAACTAAATATAACTATCTAGTGACCTTCCATTTTTTTTTCATAAGGGCAAATGGAGTAGATATTTTAATCATTAAGCCGACCTGAATTACGGATGAGTACGTACAGAGTCACGCGTGAGGAAATTGAGGAGACGATCATATTTAGAAGTGATGTTTTAGATGCATCTCTCCCATTACAGATTGGAGGCATTCTGGTATCTCGTATATGTAAAGTATGTTAGGCTAAGGGAACCCAGTATTCAGACGCTCTGTTCTATTAAGTGACGGAACTCCTCACCGCTCTTTGTCTTATTAACTGAGCAAAAAAATAAAAATAATTAATTTCTTCAGTCGAACCCACGATCATCGCATTTACAGTAGCACACCACGACGATTTTCCAGATTTATATATATCCTGTTCTCTCTTTTTAGCTATTGTATGGACGTCAGTTCATTCAATTCCGAGTACATTCATAGCTACCCCACTACGTGTTGACGTTCTAACGACATCCTTTATCTAAGCAGAGGATTTGAACCTTAAAATTTAAGTGAAGGAATTTGGTTTTTGGTCTGTTTTTTTGCAGTTTAGTTATTTGGACATACTTACCATTAATTACCCAGTAACATCTGATTCACAAAATACGAGAAAATTCTTTTGCAAAAGTGATTTTTTTACAAAAATTGTTTCCTATTACAAAAAATATTTAAACTGCAATTATAGCTTCCAACCTTTCCGCTAAAAACTTGGATAAGGGATCGATCTTGGATAAGGGTACAAATTGCTGAGAAAAAAGTTCGCAGATATAAATACGGAGGATATTTTAATTATAGCCTGGTAAGCTAAAATCGATTTTGGTCTTGCCCTTAATTTTACTTGATGCTTTCAGTTACGCAGGTTTAAATATAAAGTTTTTGTTTTGCTTCACGTTGTATCCCACACACAACAGGGTGTCTCTGTCTGTCCATCTGTCTGATGGAGCACTTCCGTTACCTACTTTCCCCGCTTTGCGTCGTTACCGGAGCGACGAAATGAAAATATAAAATATTTCGTTCCCTCGAGTGGGAATCAAATCCACCATCTCTCGCGTTTAGTCATACACTTTTGTCCCTGCACCTCGACAGGCCTTTCTTTCAACTTTATACGCATATAGCTATGTATATATAGGTAGGTAGTGAGAACCTAGTGTTGAGACACTCACTTCTTCTTCCTCCCCCCGAATTCGAGATAATCATAAAATCTAAACAATTTATTTATAAAAATCTAAAATTGATATTTGCGCCTAAAGCATAATTCATATTGATAAGTGCCTTATTTAGTGAAATTTTTGTAATATATATTTTTATATTGCTTTTTTTAACTGCTAATTCCTGTACATGTATTTTTCACTCATAAATTTCCCTCATGTTTTTTACTCCAATGATTGTGACATTGGCTTAGTGTTTTATGATCAACAGGCACGCTCGAACAACGTAAATAAATAAAGAAATCTTGTCTAACTTTTCTGTTGTTGTATGACTAAAGCCTTTTTCGTGTTTTAATAATAAAGGGACTAAAAAAATACTCATATAAAATATAAACAGTACCTACTGATTGTGATTTTTTCTTGATCTTAATTTTTTTTATAATTTAAGCCGTCAAATATTTTTTAATTGAAGATTTTCCCGTTTAGCAGAGTAGGCAGAATATATGCTCCGTACCTCGTTTTCCGCCTTTTTTTAGGCATTGTGTAACGGAACCTAAAATTCGCCAATCAGAACGGAAAAATGTAAATCAATGACATAAAGTGACATTTCTCCGAGTGAGGATCGAACCCACTATTGCATTTACGATTGGCACGCTCGGAACGCCATAATCAAAGAACCATACCATACCATGCATTTACGATCAGTCGCTATCCCACTGCGCTACGACGACCTCTACGTTAGTTGTTTTCTTGTTTTCATTTTAATTAGAAAGTTCAGGCCTAAAAATTAAATGTATGTACAGATATATAATAATACGTAGCTTTGCCATTGAATGTGTTATTAAAGGTGATAAATGAAACAAATTAAATTTTTATAACTAAATTTATTCTCGGAACTATCACTTAAAAATTCCTACGATAGTTTTCAAGACCAGCTTAAACACTTCACCTAGACAAGATTTCAAATAAAATTAACATTAGTTATAACTTTTCATATACTCTTATTTCGTATTTTCTAACAGATTTCTATGTATATGCTATAAAGAGATAATACCATACAATAATACATAGATATACATTATTTTCTTTGGTGCAGTATAATCTTTCAGTGTAATATACATAAATTATATTAACAGAATATAGCCTACTCTCTAACCTTTGTTTTAATTACCTTATTAATTATTACTTATTATAAAGAAAAATGTAAATTTGACAGCCAGACTCAGAGATGTCGATTAGCTTAATATTACAACCGACGACGCGACGGTGTTTGTAAGTATTTGATCTGTAAACGCCAATTAAAATCTTTGAGCGCAACTGTAAAATTCAATTTGTACAAAAAAATATTCGTTTTAAAACTTAACCTTGATATAATTTTATCACTTAAGTAATGGATTTATTGCTTAGTGTTTGATAGAAATTATGTTAAAACATAGACTATGTATAAAAAAACAATTTGATAATTATTGAAATAGTCTATGGAATTAATTATATTATTATAACAATATAGAAAAGAATATTTGAATGGTAAATTTCCATATATCGTATATTGGTTGGGTTTTAAATACATAAATATTTAAAAATTATATTACAAATAGTAAGTGTACAGTAAGAGTAGTCTCTTATAATAGAACATTAATAAAATACAAAAGAGAAACTCACTTTGAACAATTTCTAGATCCAATTACGAATATAACAACATGTTCATAAAAACTAAAATTGTAGTTAAACAAGTTCACAAGTGTCTATCCACAATTTCATTTACTTAAAGGATGACTTTCATTTCCATTACCAAATAAAGGCAACGTTACATTAGTTGCAGTCAGATTTGTCCGTTTAACAGCGGCTTCACGCACAAACTATCCACTCAATTTTTGATAGATAGCGTGATGAGTTGTGGAACTCAAGCTGTGCTGTCTTCCAGAACAGAGAAAATAATCTAAATAATCCTTCCTGAGAGTGGGGATCGTACCCACAACCACCGCGATTACAGCCCGACGCTGACCCACTGTGCCACGAAGGCCACATTGAGACACGGTTCGTGTAGTAGGAACGTAAATTACAAACTTTGCGTTCTATGTTTTGCAACAAGTTACAATATGTATGTTAGAACGAAAGTAGGCAGTAAATTTCAGCAAAGGAAATTCCTTTGCGTGACACACTGAAGGTATGTTCTAAGTTCATTATAAATGCGAAGAGCGTAACAGTCCCTAATGGCTTGAGTAGACATCATCTACTATATAATATTAATAACGATATATCTATAGACCCAGGCACGGGCGTATTTGGGGATATTTTCCAGGGCTTTTCACGTTTTCCACGGAATTTAACTTTAAAAAGATCTGTTAATGTTTTTTTTTAAATATTAAGGCATTTTTCGTAAAATTTCTGGAACGGTCCCGGCTCCCACCAACCAAGGGGAGCCATCCCCCCATCCCCATGTGCCTACGCCCATGAATCCAGCGCAATGATCGTACAGATTTCTTATCCAAACCCACTATTACAATATGAAATCTACTTGAAGCGGATATCGCGGCCATATTTATGTTAATTCTTGATTAATGTTTATATTTTGTGAAGTAATTTATTTAATTATATAAGTGCTTATATAAATAATAAAATATACATTTATTTTAAAGTAAAATTATAGTTTTTATATCCATAAAATTATAAGTCAAAAATCTAAAGTTTATCTCTATATCTTATTACAGAAATTAATAAATTTTAGATATTAAATGAAAGAAAAATATAACGTTTCAATTTTCTCAAACGCCACAACGATTTACCTAGTGAGAGTGTAATATGCGAAAATGGAAGCTTAACACTATTTCGTAGTCTAATGATATGGCTACGATCGTAAATTCGATGTTGGCCTCACGCCTATGCAAACAGCCGGAAAGTTTTGAAGTAGCAGATTACATCGCCACTGCACGAAATGGATACACAAATTCTTATCTAAAATACGAAAGTTAGACGAGAAAAGCTATAATTTTTTACTTTTTCGTTCGCTACAGACACTCGACTGATCATTAAACGGCTCTTATCTCTTTAGGAAACTTTTAAATTACGTTCTACGGCGCAGCGTTCGCTGCATTCATTATTAATTATTTAGGTACTCTGTTTTCGCGCGTTTTAAAAATTGCAATCAAAATTTTCTGAAAAGAAATCAAAATTTTCCTTATATCTATAAAGAGGTATAAATGACTAAAGAGTAGAAAATGGATTGATCACAACACATCGGTCAGTATATATAGAATCATATTTCATCTAAAGTAAATTTGATTTACAAAACTAAGTACAGTACAGTGGGACAAATGTATGAAATATACGAGTTACTCAAGTTCAATAGAAAATTTAACGTTTTATTTGAAAATATTACGAGACTCCAAAATACATCGTAAGATAAAAATTATTTAAAAAATAGGGGATACATTAGAAATAGTTCTATAACAGTAGACAAGTTAAGATCTACGTTAACTACTATAATATAATATTTATACATTAGTCTATTACATTTAACTACTTATTAGATACATGAATACAGTTAAGTTCGCTTTATCTACATCTATTCCTATTTAAACATGTCTTTATAATAATTTTTCATTTGATATTAAATTATCTGTTACAAATAAGATATATAATTATTTTTACTGTATTCTATTTAGATGTAAAAAGTCATTGGTTAGTTAGAAAATTTATGCAGAAGAGTAAATCATACAAGTCGTATTAGGTATATACGTGAAGGCATGATGTAAATATAAGAAATTCTAGTTCCAATCCATCTACTCTTTTCTTATTTCACTGTCGAGTATTTTCAATATTTCTTTGATTACGATGCTCAAGCTCATTGCTCGGGACAAGCGCGGGGAATTTCTGTATCACATTTGGCGAAGCTGTTACTCACGTACGAAAACAAATTCATTGTAGTGGTTCCAGCGGTTTTCCTCAGAGTCTACGCCTGGCTTCAGTTCGGCGGCGCCCCCGGCGGTGCCGCTGCCGCAGCTGGCAGTCAGCTTAAACCCTTGTTCTTGCAGCATATCAAATGCTTGTTCGATAAAAGAGTGTTTAAGGAAAAATCGTGACGTGTACCTGTCGGCCAGTCCGTGGTCGGGGTCTCGGGATTCATTCAGAGTTTCTCCGAAGACATCGCGACATAGCGTTACTTTTCCACAAACAAGGATACGCGACAACTTGCGGAACTTGACGTCGGCGAGGCCGTCGCGGCCGAAGGCGAAGCTGCCGCGGTATCCCACAGTGATACACCCACGCTCTCGATTGGGAGGCTTCGGATCGGCGTCCCGCACGGCGGCCTCGAGCCCCACCAGCCTGTAGTGGCGCGCCTCCCGCGCCAGGCGCTTGTGCTCGCGGAAGCAGTCGGGCAGCACGAGGCCGCCGTCGCGGAGGTAGTCCAGCACGTAGCGGAACAGCACGCCGTCGCGGTCGAAGAAGAGGCGGCCGCGCGCGTCGCGCGGGTGCTCGGCGTCGCGCGCCGCCGCGGCCGGCAGCGAGTCCGGCTCGCGCGCCAGCGTGTCGCGCGTGGTGGCGTAGTGCACGCCGCCTACGTTGAGCTCGAGCACGTCGGGCGGCGCGTCCGCCATGGCTGGAGGCTGAGGGCGCAGTGCCGCGCGACTGCGCGCCCCTCCTGACCCACTTCGCGCTCCCCCGCCCCCCCACTGGCCCCCACCGGCCCCGCCACATCTCCCATCAATAACACACGCCCGGGTTACTGACTTGGACGTAATCATTTCCTACCCCTTCGAGTCGAACTCTTCGTAAAAGCCTTCAAGGTTGGCGACCATTGTCAGCTAACAGATGGTTTACATCGCTCAAAATTTCACAAAATTAATAGTCTTATGTTCTATGTATGAAAATAAATAAGACCTTCTGCATACATAGATAACGAGCCCGCGATACGTTCAAACTTTTCTGTTACGGAGTTTTCAACCCGGCTTAGTACAGCTGTTTTGCCTTTCAGGTCTACAACCCTATTTTATATTTCAGAATAATTTTCAATTTCGTGTTTCAGGTCGACTTTTAGTAAAACTTTTCAAGGTCTCACTTTGTCAGCGAACACTTAGTCTCTAGTTTCCCAAAGCTTTGTAAAGTTAATACACGCCGGTATCATTTATGTCGCAGTACATATAAGTTCGTGATGAATGAGCAATTATAATTATAACTTTCTGAAAAGCTAGCGTCTTATTATTTCAAATCTTACAAGAATCTTAATTAGATTCTTTGTATGTAAATTGGGTTGAATGTTAGTAGAATATAGTCGTTTCTAAGCTTCTAATTGTTTATTCATAAACAATTCTCAATTGTTCTTCGTCAACGTTCGCTAACGACATAAACGTCAGCAATGAGATGAGCCAGACATCATTTCTTGAAATTCTTTTAATATAATGTCTATATTTTCATTTACATAACCTGCAAGTTGATTTAACTTTCCTTAAAACTGTACGTTGATTTAATTTTGTGAAAGAAATTTGCGAGAGCGAACTTTCTTGTTTATTTCGTTTGTTGTTGTTGGCGACTTACTTAAAAGAGTGGATAAATTTATTCCGAGTGCTTTGCAGTCTCGTTAAATCTAGACACCAGCTGAATCGCAAACCGAAATTAGCAATAAAATAAAGGTCTTACCTAACCACGACTTCTTACAATTAGTCTTTGTTTATTTAAAGTTATTAAAGAAAATTATTTTACTATTTTCATGTAACTATGTATTTTCATGTAAAATTAAACGTAACTTAAAAATATTATAAAATATCAGCAAAACCAGCAAAAATATTTAAACAAAATGCTTGTTCCGCGTTCGTAGGCATCACCAAAAAAATTATACCCAAAGTTATTCAGGATTTTACTTTGCATCATAAAGTTGGAAATCATGATTTAATGTGAGCTCGTACTGAAATACGTTCGGCCGTATACAGAACATCAAATAGAATACTACAAGCATCATTCGCTTACATTTTATAGGTGCTTTGAGTTTTGTGGTCTCAGAGTATCACCAGAGCTCCGTAATGGACTTTGGTGCGTCAGAATTTTTACATGTTCATTACATACAGAACGAGGGTGTTTTATGACAGCCCTGGGAAATGAAGTTGTCTCTCAAATATGTCTCCGTGGAATAGATACAGGATAATGATAAAAATATCCTATTAAAAACGATGTGCGAAATAAAACAAAGTTATAAATTAACATTCTGTATTCAGAATACTGGAAAGGATAACAGGTAGAATATAAATTAATATCACAAAGGGACTCTGGGAGCCTTTACGAACTAACTCTATTATGAGGAGTTACATACCTATAATAAATTAATTGTCGCGTCTAATATCGAAGCTGCTGAAAGTTATTTCGGGAATTTCCTTATCGTTCGAGAAATCAGCCTTGTCGATTTTGCTGCTGGGGCTACCTGTTGTTTTCAGCCAATGAATCCTGAAAATGGTGAACTTTTAACAATGTGATTTAAATATATATTTTTTATTGTATTACGCCTTGTCTGCCAGAGCAGGAAAATGAAAATAATTCACTTCCCCGAGTCAAGACAGACCTAGAGCTATTTCAAAAAAATTATGTTTACGTTAATTGCTAATAAAACAGCATCGGTTTTTATATCTGTCATATTTGCTTTTTGGTAAACATAAAATTGAACGTAGCGGGAATATTTATATATTTTCAAAAATTGTTTTCTTTTTTAGGTGTGTTATCCCACACTTTAAATATATCGTGTAATAAACATAGGTCGTACTTTATTATAAATAATTAGTGAATTTTATCATCAGAATGTAATTAAAAAAACTATTTCAACATTAATTTATTTTAAAATAATAAAAAGATCGATGAATAATTATTTTACTTTATTTCAAATTATTTCATAAATGGTTTACCCACTAATAACTAATACTTTCGGTTCTAATACCATTATCATTATCACTTTAAAGACAATATCAATATATTAAAAACCAAAGTTTCAGCCAATTCAATAAAACAGTTATTTGACAGCAATTCAATCGAACAGAATGTACGAATGTTTACATTAATAACCTTTTTTTTATTTATGAATCTATTGAAATAATAATAAATAAATAATAAATAAATATACTTTATTGCACATTTAAAAGAAGCAAAACAACTTACAAACATAAT
>DWAP01004814.1:0-10630 GCA_018230625.1 Heliconius eleuchia | reverse complement strand
CAATATATGTGTATTTATCTATAATTATTGTATAAAATTAAAATTCTGTAGACAAAGTACAATCCACACGAAAATTACTTAAAGGTTTTGGTTTCAAACAGGTTTAATAATTATATGACAGTTTGATTAAACCTAAACATTTCATTTTTACATTATATCAAGATAATGGTTTGAATTCATTAATTAAAGTATCATAAATCGTAAAAATCATGTCAACTTATGATATTTATGAGATTTTGTATTAAAAGCAGGTATTTTAAATGTCATAATTACATGGATAAAATGTTTGTAGATTTGGCAGTACAAATTTAAATAATATACATTTGCAATATCGATGCCATAAGCCAAATTTAAGTACTCTAAACAAAGTTATAGGTAATCATAATCAAATCTTAGAATGTATTTATCGTACCATAAGAGCGAATTAAGTGAAATTTACTAAAATGAACTCTTTTTTAATTTACTTTCTTATTGTTCTAGGTGATAGTTCCGGATCCTGCTCAGAAGAAGATATTAACAATGAAATCAGAGAACGACCGGAGACACATATGTGTCCTCGTTGCCAAGAACAATTTGAACATCTTCATGATTTTATATACCACAAGCGACTGTGCGATGAAAAAGCAATGCAAATGGGTGAGGAAAGGATGCACTCAGATCCTGAGGATATGGTAGTGTCTGGAGATGAAGAAATGGATGGGCCTAATAAGCGATTAGAACAAGTAAGAAGGCATCGACAGGATGCTGAAAATAATAATAGCCTCGACGATGGTGAAGCAGAAGTACCTGAAGCCGACGTGCCCCCCGTAGGTCTTCCTTTTCCTGTGGCGGGTCATGTAACTCTTGAAGCTCTACAGAATACCAAAGTTGCCGTAGCACAATTTGCCGCTACTGCAATGGCAAATAATGCAAACAACGAAGCTGCTTTACATGAACTTGCAGTTTTACAAAGCACTTTATTTACTTTACAACACCAGCAAGTGTTTCAATTGCAATTAATACGTCAACTACAAAATCAATTATCTTTAACGAGACGGAAAGAAGATCAACATTCAAGTCCACCACCGAGTGAACCAGAACAAAATGCGCCAACGTCGCCAGTTCGATCGCCATCACCGCCTCGGCCGCCACGGGAGCCTACCCCTGCTGAATCCGCTCCTCCCACTAGCCAAAGCTTGCCGTCAACCCATTCACATCTTACACCTAAAGCAGAACCTATTTCTATTCCAAAGCTTCCAACTTCTTCACCACCTATGATGAGTCACCCACCTTATAGTTCTATTTCTTCCTCATTAGCATCTTCAATTATTACAAACAATGATCCTCCGCCATCCCTAAATGAACCAAATACACTAGAAATGCTTCAAAAACGAGCACAAGAAGTACTGGATAACGCTTCACAAGGGCTTCTTGCAAACAACCTTGCTGATGAACTAGCATTTCGAAAATCTGGAAAAATGTCTCCATATGACGGAAAAAGTGGTGGACGCAACGAACCTTTCTTCAAGCATCGATGCAGATACTGCGGAAAAGTTTTCGGAAGTGATTCTGCACTTCAAATTCACATTCGTTCTCACACAGGTGAAAGACCATTTAAATGTAACGTATGTGGCTCCCGATTCACAACCAAAGGAAATCTTAAGGTTCATTTCCAAAGACATACTGCAAAGTTTCCACACGTCAAAATGAATCCAAATCCCGTACCAGAACATTTGGATAAGTACCATCCACCACTATTAGCTCAACTGTCACCAGGGCCAATTCCTGGTATGCCACCCCACCCACTTCAGTTTCAACCGGGTGCACCAGCTCCTTTTCCGCCAAGCTTGCCATTGTACAGGCCACCCCACCATGATTTACTGCCACCTCGTCCTCTTGGAGATAAACCACTTCCACACCACCCACTGTTCGGTATGCGGGAAGAGCAAGATGTTCCAGCTGATCTTAGCAAACCCTCTATACCAAGCCCTCCTCGACCCGCATCTGATATGTTTAAATCTGAACCACAAGATGAAGAATGTCAGCGTGATTCTAGTTTCGAAGAGACAGATCATATATCACCAAAACGAGAACCTGAAGAAAATGATGTTGAGCAACATACAGAGCAAGATAGATATCCCTCAACATCTCCATATGACGATTGCAGCATGGATTCAAAATACAGCAATGAAGACCAAATCGGCAGAGAAAGTCCTCACGTGAAGCCTGATCCAGACCAACCGGAGAATTTATCAAGTAAGAATTCATCGATATCTGGACCAATTTCAATAGCAACGGGACTTCGTACTTTTCCTTCTTTCCCATTATTTCCTCAGTCCCCACCTAGTAGTGTTTCTTCTGGGTGTCTTACACCGTTTCAAACTAATCTTAATAGCACAATAGATTCTGATATAACTCGCGATCCCTTATATTATAATTCATTGCTACCACGCCCTGGCAGCAATGACAATTCCTGGGAAAGCCTTATTGAAATTACAAAAACTTCTGAAACTGCGAAGTTGCAACAATTAGTTGACAATATAGATAATAAAGTTACAGATCCCAATGAATGTATCGTATGTCATCGCGTCTTATCATGTAAAAGTGCCTTACAGATGCACTATCGCACACATACAGGTGAACGTCCGTTTCGATGTAAATTGTGTGGTCGTGCATTCACAACGAAAGGCAATCTAAAAACACATATGGGCGTACATCGTATTAAGCCCCCTTCTCAGTTGTTGCACCAATGTCCTGTTTGTCATAAGAAATTTACAGACCCAAATATTTTACATCAACATATTCGCCTTCACACAGGCGAAAGATGTATTGTCCCTTTTGAAATGCAAGACACTGAATCGAGCAATTTTCAGCTCAGTAGTGGCTCCGAAATATCTGAATTTAACCCATACCTTTCCATTCCACCATCGATATTTCCCACCCCATCCACTCCCGGCGACCGAAGGGCGGACTCCCGCGGGACCGACGATGAGAGCGGCCGGGACGAGAGCGAGCCCGCGTCACGGGAGTTCGACGACGACACAGATCTTAAAGATCGTCGAACTTCGCCGCTCTCCGTCTGCGCCTCGGCGTCCGAATGCGAAGTAAAAACCATCACCACAACGGCTTCCCTCCCATCGGCGACAGGTTCGGAGAGCGGGCGCAGCGCGCGGGCCTCGCCGCCGTCGCCGTCCGCGTCGGTGCTGTCGACGCCGCCGCGGCTGCCGCTGCACTCGCCGCTGCCGTCGCCGCCCACGCCTCTGGCCGCGCTCGGCGCTCTCGGCGGCTCACCCTTCAGCCCGCTCGGACTCGCGTTCCCGCCCGCAGGTATGCGATAGCGGGACATTACATGCGTCCGCCCCGGTCGTCCGCAGTTCCGCTCCTTCGTATTGTCCTAATGTTTCATTACTTAATAATATACCCTTGTACCGGGCGCTAAATTATATATTACAATAGTTATCCCCTGGAATTTAACTAAACATTGAAGAAACTGCCGTAAATATGTGAAATACTTGTTTGTATTCGGACTTTAACAGTGGCAATGAACATTCGATTTATTTGTGCAGTGCGCGGGAACACAACCTGCACCATCTGCTACAAGACGTTCGCGTGTAACTCCGCTCTGGAGATACACTACCGCAGCCACACCAAGGAACGTCCATTCAAGTGCACCGTTTGTGATAGAGGCTTCTCTACCAAGGTTAGCAAATATTTTATTTATTTTTTCTGTAATTTACCTGTAAGACCTTATAATATCGTATAAGATAAATGTGTGTACCAGTTACTTTACCAAGTCAGAGTTTCAATTGATTGTTTTCGTTTTTAAGCCAATCTAATAACTTTAATATTACGTAGAAAGATTTCAAAATTACTTGTACTTTTTACATTAAATATATAACTTTGACTATAACGGAAGAAATATTTGTTTACATGATTATGTTCATTAATCGATTCTAAAAATATACTAAAAAAATACTGTAAAATACTTAGATAAATGCTTACTCCAGTTTAACACGGTACTCGCAAGTTTCCTTTAGACGTCGAAGAGCAAGTTGCTCGTAAGCTAAAGTACATTATGCTCTGGTTTCATTTCATCTAAGTTTCTGTGCATTAATTTTGCAAGCAGTAATTACAAGTCCCCGTCGACATCTCTTGTTCACATTAGTTTAGCCGTTGTCTGTCTCTACATCTGAGGCCCAATTCAACTTAGGCATTACCTGCAATGTTTACATTTGCTTAGAATACATATTCAAATTAATAGCTCTATGATTTAAAAATAATAAATCAACAGCTGCACTAAGAAAATAATAATTCCTTCAGTAAAAAACAATTATTATGAAACTTATTAAAATTTTTAAAATGATCATATCCGTTTTATACCTTCTAGAAAGCTATGACAACAATAAAAGGCCATATACTTGAAAAATTTATATTTGTGAACTTAATCACATTAACACGTACTGTAATGGTACGTATTGTAATAATATGTTACTTTAAATAGTGGATAGTAAGATACTTAAATACGTATAGAAATTTCTTCATTCCTTTGAAATCATTACCAGTATAGGTTTGAATACTTTTTACTGAATATCAACGCGGCTGTAGCACATGTAGCTGTCTCTGTCCCTCCTGTATACATATTCTTTGTATAACCCTTATATGGTGGATTAGTCCTTTAAACGACTTTCTTTAATGTCTATTTAAGTCTTAAGTAACAAACTACTCAATGCCCACATGGTGCGGCTTTCGCTGATTCACTGCTGCATCAGGTTAGATTTCATACTAGCAGAAATATTATAATTTATATGTACATATTATAAAATTCATACGTTGCTTAGTGTATAATATATTTTTAAATCACTTTTTAAATTTATTGTCCTCTACCTTATATGAATAATAATTACTATACAATTTAAAAACTTTAAATCCATTATATGATATGATTGCAACGAATATGTCCTGGCTTGACAGCTGAACCTTTAAATCTTTTCAAATTAGGCAACGCGACGGGCGGTATCATAAAAGAAATGCCAACAATCACGGCCCTGTCTACTTATGATGAATTTTTAAATAATAAAGCTACTTGAAATCTACTTAAAATAATATATTCAAAATTTTATACAATACATAAATGTTTTTAAAAGAATATTTCTTATCTTTATGGTTTGATTCAAGTTTTATAATCAGCTCGGCCAATATTTCAAGCATGTAGAGCTGCGCTTGCGTCGCGGACCGCGGTCCATCGCCGCCACAAAAATGATAACTCATAAAAACGACGTCACGGAAAACGATCAGAATATTAATTCATGTCGTAAAATATTTATTACTTATAAATCCTTGAGCCTTTACCTACGCTTCTCGTCATAAAAAGATTATTTATGCTTGAGAAAATAACATTTTTCGTAAGTTTCTGAAAGTGACCGTGCAGAGCTCTTATCAATAAAATATAGGTTATTTATGACGGCGCCGGCAATATTTAAATGGTCTATTACACACAGCTTTGACAGCAATCAAGTTTAAAGAAAAAATAAATTGTACTGGCTTACTTAAATTATTTATCTTTACTTATGTAAATTGGAACAAAAAATCAAAACTTATGTATTTTTTTAAAAGCATTTGTCGATGCACTATAAGAATGCACTATACCAATACTAAGTATACGAACTGAAAAAAAAAACATGATATTTTACCTCAAGCCAATTTTTGGCAACTAATTACATTTAATATCAAGAAAGAAATAATAGCATTCTGAATAACATTGTGAACAATACACGTGCATAAATATGGTACAGGATACGTGGTAGTATTTTAAATGTAATCTAGTTATAGTAATCTATGATTTAATTTTAGACACGTACCCACTTTACCGAATCAATTTCATCGTTATATTCAATACAAAATTCCTTCCTACTCATCTGTTTTTTGCTCCTTCACAAGGCAATTTAATTTATAAGTATCATTTCCAATTAAGCAACAATAAAATAGAAACCAGGCACGCTTGCAGCCGTTATAGAACGATAACTATTATACCCAACATGTTTATAACCTACTTTTATAAAATATAATGTTATTAATATACTGCCACTATCTCTGATTTTCTTCACTGAAAATGTAAACTTAATTAATTAAACACTTCTAAGTGTTTAAGCACATACAGAAACGAAATGCAAATGGCCTTTTTTATATTTGGAGCTATATAATAATAGTAGTTTTAAAAATCAGTCCCCAACAAATTTAAAGATATCTATGTATTTATAAATGCAGCATATTGAACTTAAAGCCAAATACAGCAATATTTCGTCTTTAATGTTTGCGCATCTACCTACCTTTTACAATTGAGCCATTTCTATAAAATAATCTAATTGTTTTTCTAATTTCTGTATTCATTTGATAGTTCATTTTGTATCTTCAATAAATATATATTTTAGTAGCGAGCCTTTATTGATACCGTATTTACAACAAATACGCTTTCGTCATATAACATTCCCCATTTTCTGCATATCATGTTTAGGAGCTACATTCCTACAGCCACCTCATTATCGCCAGATATCTATTTCAAATGTTTCATTACATCTTGTTGTTTAGGTTTTTTATTGATCCGTATTATATTTTATACAAGATCAACTTAGGCTAAATACCAGCCGATTATCAAAGTCTTGAGTATTTATATTTATTGTCCGGGCTAGGAAATATAATATTTTGTAATATACGTAGGTAAACATTCTCCTACTTGCTGTCTAGGCAATTTAGACTAGATTTATACAACGGAGTGGTATGTCACATAGCTATTTATTTCTATAGGTACATCTTGAAATAAATGATAGATTAAGGAGCACCAAAAGTGACATTAATATGGTTAATACACGAACAATATCCATGATATAAATGTCCACGTATTTTTTTTTTACTTTTGGTTGACTCATTTGTACCATTGCGATATCGGTGACCTTATATACTTAATATTATCAATAATAATATAATAAAACATTGTATTCACTATTTTAAATATCTACTACTTATTTAATATAATTAATGGTGAAAAATGAAGTAATGGAGTACGCTTCTTGAAATTATTCATAACTCGGAAATTTTGGGAATAAACAATTCCCGCGATTTTGCCTTTGTCATATATTAACAAAACGTCTAAATCGCTAAAAACATTAAACGTAGATATCACAATAGCTACCGATTTCTTTAAATGACCTTACATTGAAAAATGCTTACATTTTTTTTCATTTCCCTTCCGTTCTATCCGTACACATCTCTACTCAATCGTTTCATGACTGACTCTTTCATTTTCTTTATATACTTAACTAAAAAGAAAAATTGGTTATAGCCAGATACATCCCAGAATGTCAGATATCCTATATCAGAGTGACACCACATTCATTTTATATTAGAATACCAAATAGATTCTAAAATATGGAAACGTAATACTTTTTAGGTGTTTTAACTTTTTTTAAATTAATAATTCATTTTGAACAGCTACAAATGTTTCGCAAATTATTTGCAGCGCGTATCAGAAACAATCGCGGTCTTATCAAGTAGAGCCTTACAAGAACATTTAAAATTACAATGAGTCTCCGGCGTCGGTACACGTACCTAAAGTTCACGCGGTAGCCGCTAAACTATATTCTAATACTAGGTACAAACAATCTACTGTATTAAAATATTTTAAACTTTAACTCATGCTTGGATGTCTTCTATTTTTTTCTGTTTTTATCTTCTAACAACACTTGCATATGTATTTGATTATTAATGTTATTATAAACAACAAATTATAAGTATAACAACAATAGTTTTAATATTCGCCGATCCTTTTCATACAACTTATTGAATATATTATGTAAATACTGGTATGCACATTATCGAAACACAAAACTGATATTTTGAAATAACAATCCTTAATTATTTTTTTATTTAGTTAATAATTCAAATTATTCAAATATTGAATCTTTTTTTAATATATTCATATTAAGTGTACGCAGTACAAGTCAATTACAATATTAATGTAATTTATTCGTTTCTTTATCGTAATTTGTATCTGTAGCGCATGTTTATTTGAATGTATATTTTTTTGTCCTGTGTAAGGGTGTGCGTAAATGTGCGTGTATTTGTGGTTCCAGAGCAGTGGCGGCGGTTGCCGGTGCGGTAGGCGCGCGCGCGCACCCCGCCCGCCGCACGCCACTGCTTTGGATCTCTGGAACGCCTTCGTCTATCCGGTATGCGAGAGCGACGCCTGAGCGTGAACTCTTATTTATTCACATTCCTATAAATATAACCTTTTGTTTCGACCTCCTGTAGTTGCACCCTTTAAAGTAAACAGTATACACTTTTACTATTTCCCTTTTAAATAAATCATTTCATAACAAATATATATATTCGAAACAAAATGTTACAATATATTTCTAGATTAGTGCCTAGCATAAATGCTTATTTGTACAAGTTGTAAGATTCTTCAATACCTACTTATTAAGTAAATATTAAGCATTTTATATGCATGGACGCCCATTGAAATGAGTATTAAATATCATATAGTTAAACGCCAAAGTAATCTCATTACGAGGCAGTAATAAACTCAAGGCAATTATAATAATAAGCCTTAACGCGAAGTTGAACATTAATAGGCTATTACACTTACATAAATTGTCAGTAATACTCGTAGGTATTGTCAGAAAAAAAATAGTTTTACATTATTTTTCATTTTTGAAACATTTTAGTTTATCTTAACCATAAAGCATATCATGTGGTAAAATTTTCCATTTATACAACACATGTAATACGAACATGATATCGATTCATTTAAATTACACGTTTTATTGTAATTTTCTGTATTTACATATGCCTGTATAGATATGCCTGTTGAAATAAGCATTTTTCAATTTTCTGATTATGTTTGTACTTATATTGGGTTGACTTTGTAGTTACATGTCGAACCTTTTCGCCCACAGGGTAACATGAAGCAGCATATGTTGACGCATAAGATCCGCGACATGCCACCTGGCTTCGAAAAGAGTCAGAGTGGACCGACGGGGCCGCCCAGTGAAGAAGGCCGCGAGCCAAGTCCGGACCGACGCTCGTCGCCCGACAAAATGGATTTAAAACGATCGCCACCTGTACTTCCTCCGACCCCTATAACGCACCCACTACCGATAGATATGCCTCCGCTACCGAAAAGGCCTACCGGTAAATATATTAAATTTTTTCGTAGTATAATTATATTACGTGGAAAATTACCTGGAACGTTACTATCGTACGAGAGCTTTTTAAATAAATCGAAAACTCTCTCAATCCTATAATATTATTTTTTGTATTTTCCACAAAAAGTAAATTTTTGCTTATTTATTTTTACCTTTACGCACTATCCTGCACATGGCAGGGTAGGCAAAGGAAACCCAGGAACCCGTGCTATGACACTTCCTTCCCAGTTAGACACTTTCGTTCGCCACTTTCGCCGAATTCCGAAGCCATTTCGTGTTGTGACGGAACTCAACTCCGCACTTTGCCTCGTTACCAGAACGAGGAAAAGAAAATATTAAACACTTATTTCATTTCCTCGCGTGAGAATCAAACCCACAATCTGTAGCGTTTACAGTCGCACGTTTATGACCGTGATCCACGACTGGCCAAATCTGGCCACACGTAAATTAAAATTATTTTATTATTAAAAATACTGATCTCTTAGTTAGACCACCCGAGTAAAACGTGTGTGCAAATCAATTAGGTTCATATTTTACTCCATCCGATTATTTTACAATAATTCATATTATTTATAACGAAAATTGTTCACTTAACCAAATATAACCTAACTTAAAAAGTATCTACTGTGAAAATCGTGTTCGAAACCAATGAAAAAAACAACAAATATACGTTTTTAATGATTTTGTTTCTATACTATACCTATGAATTTTCAATTTTTCGGATTTTTTCCCGTGTATGTATTATAAGTTGTAACTTTTTCCATAGTTTTATATTTTTTGTAAGTTCACGGGACGTATCCTATAGGTTTTCTTTACGCCGCAAATTTTCTTATAAAATGTAGGAGAAACTACACATAATCGCTCATATTTTTTGTTTAATTTAGAACCCTATTTTTTCTTTGCTCCAAACAACAAATTATGTCTTAGGTCAAACAACAAACTGACAAAGTGACTATTGGGATTCCGTTGTCCTTTGAGGTACGGAACCCTAAGGAACGAACAAACAATAATTAACATTTTCCATTACAGTCCCCACGGCCCCAAGCCACCCGCCGCCAGTGCAGTCCTCCAAACATCTGTGCGGAGTATGCCGTAAGAACTTCTCTTCGTCATCAGCGCTACAGATCCATATGAGAACACATACCGGCGACAAGCCGTTCCGATGTGCTGTGTGCCAGAAAGCATTTACTACTAAAGGAAATCTTAAGGTAAATTGCACTTTCGACTAGTAATGATAATATTTACAATTAAGATATTTAGTATAAAGTTGTTGCCATTTTGAACAAATCTGATATAAAAATAGACGTTAATGTCTAATATATCTGTAAGACATTTATTATAATCGGAATGTAGACGATATTTACAAAGTCATTATGTTCAAAGATATTAAAGCTAACTCCGGTAATTAATAGTAGATATCAATTATATTTGTTTAAATTGAAAGCACATTT
>DWAP01004813.1:0-10632 GCA_018230625.1 Heliconius eleuchia | reverse complement strand
TAAGTAAATATTTCATCTCCTCGAATGGGGATCGAACCCACAACCAGTCGATTTAAAGTCGCACTTTGTGCGCCTGCGCCACGACTGGCCTCCTGTAAGCCTAGAATCCTGAATTTAAAAAATCGCTTTCTTACAAAAGATTTATATTTAAAGTCGCGTTTGCGTAAACTGAAATATCCCGATGCAGAAACTTAAAATAAAAATAACATGAACATGAAGAAATATCGTTATTATTTTCAGTTTCACTGTATACCACATATAATAGAGTGCACAGAGAGAACCCAGTATTAAGACACTCCGTTTCGCCAAATTTTCGAGACATTACGTGTTGAGTATTGAAAATCAACGCCGCGTTTTGCCTTGTTAATTTGAAATTATTTTACTAAAATATATAATAATTTTTTAAGAAAATATACCTAACTTTATACTATTAGCACAAAAATATGCTAGCATTCTATTGTATATCAAAAGTATTTAATATATTCAATTTTTTAAGCTCAAGTACACAAAATCGCAAGATGTAAAGTATATAAAAACTTTCCAAGACTAATTAACCCATCAGCGATCTTCAACGGCAACAAAGCTGCAGAGCCAGACGCCCAGACCTCGGCTAATGGTAATCGATGGTTTTGATACTTGCCATAAATATTCATCGGGATCAGTCTTATTTGCTAAGACCTCCTAATACTCCTATTAACTTGCATTATCGATTAGATGACCCATTTATTTACTGTTTTTTTAGCTTCACATTGTGTCCCGTATATTATAACAGAGTAGGCAGAGGGCACCTAGTGTTAAGACACTCCGTTCCTCACCTTCCGACAGAATTTAGAGGCACTTCTATTTGAGTGGTGGATCTCAACGCCGCGTTTTGCCTCGACACAATAGAAAAGAAACGAAACAAACTATACTACATTTAATTAATACACATAATACGCTCATTTAAATTATACGGTTCACTCATTTTGTATGAACTTTCATATAAGCTTTAATATAGCGCGCACGTGACGAAGTTTTCAATTAGAAAGTTTTTATGATGTTGGCACCTAATGAAGTTTCTGAATATAATTATTTTGAATGTATGTTAGTAAAATCCGGTAGGTATATATAAATATGTAGGTAATTATAATGTATTCAGATATTGTAGGTCTACTCGTATACATATTCGTTGTCCTATAGGGTAGGGGGAGTTGGAAGATGCGTATACCGCCTCCTCTCCCCTGGTCTAGGTTGGCGGACTGGTTCTGTGTTAGCGCTGCAATCGCTTCACGGTCTCCTTCAGTGCGCTAACTGATTCGCAAAAGGAGACCATTGCAGACCAGTTTATTTCACTGTTCAGCATGGCCCCCACCACACTGGACAAAAGGAAGTCCCTATCCACTACAGGCATCAAGGCGTGGCGTTGTGGAGACCAAGCGAGAGTTTCATTTAGCCAGAGTGTGATGTGATGTGCTGAATCAACGGAAGCATAGCACACCAGCGATATCTCCCGACATACAAGCTGATGCAGTGCTTTGTTGTCAGTACCGGCACCATCCTGAACTTATACAGCATGAAGGTGATTTTTTTTCTAATAACATACATATATTACATTATAAAAGTTAACACTACCCATACTATAATAAAGATTAATTTCCCCCTTTAAAAGGCACACAATGGCAGTCGTACAACAAGTGACCGCCGCGTTGAGCTAATGACTCGGGCTGGCTGAATAATGTATGATCATTCGGTGCACACGAGCATGAGCGTGCAGAGATAAAACAGAATGTTCACATACATTACACCATTGCTTTGTTTAAATATAATTTTTATCATATTTTAGAGCTATTTTATCGGGATAGAAATGTGGACTATAGTAATTAATTAGGGGCCCAACGGTGTCCCTCTCGTAGAAACAAAATATTAAATACTTTCGTTTCTTTGCTCTAATGTTGAGGCAAAGAGCGGCGTTGAGTTCCAAAATTGATAGCAAAATTATAATAAGCTATAAAGTAAATGAAATTGCTATTTCTAAGTAATATGAAATTTTATTGTAAAAATTATAGAAAAGAAACTATTATTTATAAACAATCATAATAGCCATTAAAATGTTAACAGAATAATACTCAAATTAGGATATTGTGGAAGTTATACATTTAAGCTCATTCAACAAAGGAATGCAAACGCGCTATAATCACGTTGTGCATAGACGAATATCTCTCTAAGCTAATGGCTTAGAGATGACTTTCGTAATATGGGACTAGATCGTTTGATGCAGTACACCCAAGTGAGTCGAGGGAAATGTAGCCTTTATGTATTTAAAATACGTAGTATACTAGGCTAATCTTTAATTTCAGAAAATTGCCTAAATTGAGGTGGCGCAGGGACACTAGAGTGTAACTGGTATGAGTTCTATGCCCTCTCGGGGGAATGAATTATTATTTATTAATATTTGTATTTATTCGCTCTGGCACTAATGCAAAAGCTGTTGCCGTTGCCGGCGTTGTGTTCTATCAATCAACGCGCAATGCTTCGAAAATTAAGCGAAAGGGGAGAGCGGAGTGGCTTAACACTATACACAATATAATATTTATTGTTTTTCAGTCTCTTACCTAACCTCAGGTGAGAGATATTCAAACCAAGCAGTATTATCATAAAATGTCTTACAGATATCTAAAACAATAGAAGAAATCGCTAATGTTAAATGAAATTAAAAATTTTAAACTTAGCAATTCAATTAATGCACATTTGCAAAGTATGTAAGCAATAATTCAATTTAAATTATAATAGTTTCTGTGTTTGGTACTGGCTAGGTTCCAGCTCGACCAGACCATTGAAACACTAGGTTATACAAGGTATATATGTATGACTTTTGGACAATATATACGAGCATTTGCTCGTATCTTTTGACTTTGTCAACTTAGAAGCTTGATTTTTCTGTGCTTTAAGGGACTATAGATTTAAAAATTTGGTATTATTTATGGTATTAATTTCAGCTTGTTACTTTCACGCGATCTCGCGATAAATGGTCTTGACGGACAAACAGACAACAAAGTGATACTATAAAGGTTTAGTTTTTACGTAGACGTAGTTTTCTTGTAAGTTCTAAAAGAATTGATCGACAAAGTTGGCGTTCCATTGTTTATGACGCGTATTTATAATAATTCTAAAGTGCTTGTAATGAATTATGCTTTTATTACCTTTACATTGTATTCTACATAGCAGGGTAGGCAGAGGGAACCTGGGAACCTAGCGTAAAGACATTCCGTTCCCATTAGGTCACTTCTGTTCCCCACACCGAATTCTGGACGCAGGAGGCATTGCGTGTTCAGTGACGGAATTCAACGCCGCTCTTTGCCTCGATAGCAGAGTGAAGAAATGTAAATCTTAATATTATATTTCCTCGAATGAGAATCGGACCCGTTACCTGTCGCGACCACAGTAACACACTAGTTCCCTGCACCATGACTGGCCCTGAAAAGATGAATTGCGATGGTATTAAAAATGTATTGATTGATGAAAATTATCTACAATATTATAAAATAATAACATACAGCGTCTCATTTAGTGGGAAACGGAGAATCTTAACACTAGTTTGATTACTCATAAAAAAGTGATTTCACACCACTGTGAAATATACTTAAGAATATAGCAAATCGCCCAAACTTCGCCTAACCCAGTAAAATTGGAAAAGTAAAAAAAAAGATTGTGTCTTTATCTTTACACATTATCCTTGGCGATGTAGGACAAAAAGGATAATGATCAGTTTTATTGTTATTATAATAACAACGGCAATGGCTGTAGAAACATGACGATGTTCTCTTTGAACAATATTTGTTGGCTTCAACATGAAATTTGCATTATGGGTGTAGTTTTAAGATTTCAGTGATTAAAAGCAAGTCGTTATGTTTTCACTAACGATCTAATAATTATACTTAGCTGTTTCAAGAACACATCAAAACTTGTTTACCGCTAACAAAGTTTAATTACAATTACGCATCACTTTTGGTTATTAGAGGCGTGGGTGCAGAGGGTTGTGGATTTGATTCCCAATCGAGGAAATGAAATGTGCAAAATTTTGATTAACTCGCTCTAGGAAAGTGGGAAACGGAGTATCTTAACACTAGGTTTCCTCTGCCTGGGCCTGCCTACAGCAGGGTGCTGTATCTAATATCGCAGAGCGAACCTAAACTAGGAAAGTGGGAAACGGAGTGTCTTGACACTAGGTTCCCTCTGCCTACCCTGCCGTGTACGGAATCTAAACTAAGTCTTAAAAATACTTTGAAAGAAATAATCATCATCCCTGATATTGTTCAGAAAATACAATTTCGTCTCAAGAGACGATATTCACTGTAATAGACGTCGTTTAGCTAATGTAAAAGCAATCTAGGCAAGTATGTATGTGTCCGATTGGTGATTATTGGAAAATCGGTCGTAGCTCGTAGCTCGTAGCGGGCGAGCTACGGACGAACCGAATGTATTATACAGTGTATGATTTAAAAATGATTTTGTAACTAATATTGAGTAAAAATTCTGTTTCCTTTCTTTATTAAATATATTTTATTGTAACTCTTATTTTAACTTAACTGCAACTTGCATTTATGCAGAAGCTAAATTCATATGCATTGCTTCCACAAATACGTGCGGTGGAATGTTAATGAATCTTCTCAGGACATTAACTTTGATTTTTTAATTAAATTACGGTAATTATAGATTTAAACTGAAAATACTCATTTGACTGTTAATATCAAAATACATTAATTTATTTTCAAACTTGTGAATGTTAAATTTTATAAGTTTATTTTGTAATAAAGAGAATCAAAATTTATTAATAATATGAGTTTTTTCGCAGGAGCAAAAGCGTGTGACTGCACAAGCGAGAGATTTTGGGTTGCACTCGAAGGATTGAAATACTTAATATTTTCATTTCGCTTCGCTCTAGTGTCGATGCATACTGTGCAGTTGATTTACGTCGCTCAGCACGTTCTCCAGACTTCGGTGGAAAATGGGGAACGGAATGTCTTAACCGGCTGCCTCTGCCTACAATGCTGTAAACAAGATACAGCGTAGAGCTAAAGAAAAGCGTTTAGTCAAAATTACTCAAATATTTACATAACGGTGTAGTTTCATTGACTGAAATGTTTTATTATAATAGAGGAGCCCAACATGCTAACTCAGGATTTACTCGAGCATCATAGAGACCTATTGGGTTACGAAGTTTAGATGATAACAATAAAAAAATCATATAATATATATCTTTTATTAGGTGGATTGGGAAGCAGCTATAGATTTTGATAAATATAAAAGAAACTGTTGCTTGGACGTACTCGAGCAAACTCGAGAAATGTAAGTATGTTAATCTGACTGTTTCCATGATGGAGGTGGTCGTAGTTAAAAATTTAAAAAATATATATTTTGATCGAGCGCGTTAGATTTTCTAAGATGTGACACGAACTCGCAACCATTGTTAGAATGTGCAAAAACAATTTCGTCACTTTGAAATACTCAGATTAAGATATATATGATTGATCTTTAGACGTGCTTTCTCATAATTTGACGATTATCTGAAGGGACTACTCTATTATGAGAATATTTTTTATTTTATTTTTTTTTAATCGTAATCAATTTAAAAGCTCAAGAAATAGCATGTAAATAAAATAATGTATGTTTACACTATTTTATTTATATGCTGCAAGAATACTTGTAATTAAAAGAAAATAATTTTATAGAGTGTTTTTTAAATTATCATCTTCATCGATGAATGATAGAGTAATATATAGACAAAAAGTGAGAGAGGAATAGAAATACGGAGAGAGGAACATAGGTAACCCGCAGCTCCATTATACTTTATCGATCAGATTTTATTACTTCGTTAGATTCGTTCGATTATATATTTTTTTTAATCCTTGATTTTTTTTCCTGCAGAATAAAAGAAAAAAATAAGCCACGCTCGAGAATGTCGACATAACGTTTACTTTACATCTTTCTAGCCCTCCCCCTTCTTTACGTCACTCTCAAATACTCAGATTAGTGGAATATATATGATTTAGCATGTAACTAACTCACTCGACGCTCGAGAATTTCAGATAAAAAATTTTTTTTACTAATAAGCCATATATATGGGGCTCATATGTGGTGGAAGTACTTAACCGAGTAATTTCCAAGTATATTTACCATACCATTAGGGGGTATTTATTAAAATAGCAGATCCTAAAAACACTTAGAAAAAGAATAATTATTTTAAATTTTTGTCTGTTTGAGTTTTTAATGCAATTACACAAATGCATTTCGATAATTTCTCTTAATATTTAGTTGTTATTTTATTTAAATCAATTCATAAATAAAAAATATATTAATATAAAGTATTTGGTTCGATAAAATTGTTCTAAAATCTTTTTTTTTCATCGAATTGCCTGAAAACTTTAAATTTAAGTTATTAAAATAAATTCAGCTTAGTAAATAAATATTTGTGTATATCAAGCTGACGAGGCCGTGACCATATCACTAGTATTATATATACATAACCACTATTTTTCAGGCAGTTTATATATAAAACACAAGCTTTCGACAAAAACAGAAACAGCGTTTGAAAATTTAACACCGTTTAAGCTTTTGGATTCCACCCGTTTGTAGTCGCTTCCCGAATCTAAAAGTAGCGATACCACACTCGAAAGGGCAATATTAAATTCATTCTAACCCGCTGAATATCTCTCGCTTACGAAAATATTGGATATATGGATATTCACTCTCATGATGCTGTTCCAAATGAAATAACACAGATTCCGTAAAATCCCTAAGGCTTTTCCATTTCTTCTACGTTCAAACACTGAATGACTGTGGTAGTTACTTTGAAATTAAATCAATAACGAGAATAAATAAGAATATGCATCACGTTGTGCATGTGTTGTTTAAATTTGCACTGAGCAATAGTACCCCATTTGAATATTTTTTCTTTATATATTTTTTTTATTATTTACCTAATTTGCTTCACCTTCATCCTGCAAAGCAGGAAGAACCCGGGTTCGGATGAGTGAGGAAACTCAATGCCGCGCTTCATCTCGTTGCCAGAGCGAGGAAATAAGAGTACTAAATATTGTAAGTACTAAACTGTCGCATACTTGTTCCCCTAACCGAGAGGCCAGTGGCTATGATATATTGATTTGTATGTAAATTTTAATAAAATGATAAATAAATGTTACGTAAAACCTGCAGATCTATATGATTTACTTAAGTTTACAAATGATACAGATCTACATATAATCATTTATTACAGATTCAAAAATTTCAAATTTAATAAATTAAAACGAAAATTCCTATGAAGTGAATTATACGTATGTATGTATAGTGACATCTAAAGTGATGCACATGTTAGCGTCCCCTTCGCTATAAAATAATTTGCATATAGAGACGACGACGCTGCTTTAATAAAATTTTAGTCTGATGTTGTCAACAACCTGCTTAAGTGATTTAAAACTTCATATGGGGTAGTTTTAAGACAATTGCTAGTAAGTCATTCATTTGGAAATATTAAAACTAAGTACTACTAAATATTATATTGTATGTAAAAATAACATGTCATTATAGAATTCAAATTTTAAAAAAATCCCTGAATATCTAGATTTTGTTATCAATTTATTTTAATAAAGAAACATATCTTTGCTAAAACCATTAAAAGTAAAAAAAAAATTACTCGTCCTGATCCTCGAATCTTCTAAAAACTCACGTCTTCTTAATATTTAAGGTAGAACACACAACAAACAATCAAAAGAGTCATCATCATAAAATGTTTCACCAAAGATATATATATATACTGACATTACTTCAAGAGTTGGATCGCAAGTTTAACCAAGAACCCGACAACGACTCTAACTTAACCAAATGAGGGATCAAGTTTCGAAGTGAATAACTCCGAATGGTCGGTACTCGGATATACAAACTTATATAGATACATAGATACATGTGCAATCTTGGTTCGCTAGTGTTGTAATTTGGTTTATGGGCGGATCCTGCAATTTAATCTAAAATTGCAACAAGACTGTGATTGGTGTTTTGTTTTTGGTAATAGTTTGCAAGTGAATTCGTAAATATAGGTATATGTAATGGTATTTCATTTGCGTTAAGATTATTATTTATATAGTGAGTGGATTGTTAATTATAGGTGTACTGTAGTGTAAATCTAGATATATTATAAATATCTTTTTTTTATTGATTAAATTAAAGTTTATTTTGCTAAGCTGTTTAGCTAAAACAGAGGCAAACGCGACGGGTTGTCGATTTGATCCTCGAATGAAAAAAACTGCGAAATTGCTGCTTTCATGCTTGCATGCGAAAAAAACCAACGAAAACAGCGTTATATTGAAAAAGCGAATGAAAAAGTAAAATATCCGCATGGGTAATCACGCGGCGCTCAGGGCTATAGTAACGAGACAAAGGTGTTTCCTCCGATCAATAAGGCAATTAGTTCGACTTACTAATTTTATTCAATTTTTGCGTTTCTATAGATTTTTTTATAAAATATTTATGTATTTTTATATTATTTTGAGGCCAGTTAAGGCGCAGGGGCATAAGTGTGACTGTAAACACGACAAGTTCTGTGCGATTCCAATTCAATTCAATGATATATTTAATATTTTCATTTCTTCGCTCTGGTGTCGAGGGAAAGCGCCACGTTTACTTATAACATTTTTTATTGGTGGCATTGCTCACGTAACAAAACCAAAAACAAATTTTTTTTGTACTGTCTGTTTTTCTGTGCGTTAAACGAATAAAATTATTAAATTAGCTCAATTTTTACTTATCAATAGAGATGTAGATATTTTTTTCTAAATTATATTATTATTACAAAACGAAAGTAGTGCAGATTAGCGGGCAAAGCCGCGAGCGGGTTTCTAGTATATATATAAATAGGTGACCACAAACATGGTACCCGAACTTACAACCAACGTAAAGTACGCAGTATAAGTCATAACAAGTAAAATATTTGGAATAGTAACTCTGAAACAAACTATTAATATTTCTATAATAAATTCAAATTACCAAGTAATTGAATTGAATACTTACTAACAAATCAATTTTGATTCATAATGAAAACCTGACCAAATTAATACATAATAATTTATAGCTGTCGTGCGATATCATGGAGACTGATGGTGACAGTTAATTCACGCAAAGTACTGGTGGTAAATCAGGAATGCAGTGGAATTGGATCGTCGATGTAATTCAGCACTCGGAGCGCCGTCCAGCTCGTGTGGCCCAATTTGTGAGTCCTGCGAGCAGATGGAACCCCTGATGCTCGAAGATTAATACGATAACCATAGCTTAAGTGAATATTGGCGATAAATACATAAAAAAAATATATTTAAGTTTTCAGTAGGAAATTGGTGTTAAGACACTCCGTTTCTCTACTTCCCGCTGAATTCGAGGCATTGTGACACCAGAGAATATTTTAGAGCACTGGAAGTCATTTATTAAAGTTTTTAAAACATAAATATATTATTTTTATACATACATACCTCATCAATTTTTCAATTAAGAAATAAATATATTAGAATAATATTAATATAATTTTACTATATATATACTTGCCATTTATATAACTAAGTAAAATACAATTATGAAAATCGGTTTAAATATGATAGATAAGGTAGTACAATTTATTACTGACATGAGATGTCTTAATGTGTCTCCATAGTGCCGCTGTATAAATGTTCTAAACTAGAGAAACTAAGTGGATAATAAATAGTACCGTTGTGTACACTGAAAACAATTATTTATATTAATATGAAAGTCACAGAATATATTGTATAATCCTTAGTTCTTCCTTTTATGAATTATTTATGATATATTTGTATCACAGTGTAATTATTTACATCATTTGGACATTGTTCTTACAAGCAAATTATTAAATGTTTTTATTTCTCGGTCGCTGTATCCTGTACATAGGAGGGTAGCAGAGGTCTTAAGACACAACCGCCGTATTCTATAGACATTGGGGTTTGAATGGTAAAATTTGACGCCATTACTTCGTTAATTGGGCGAAGAAATAAAAATATTAAATATAATATTTTCTTTACAGTCACACTTGTACTTCTACACCACGACTAAATGAAATTAATAAAATATGATTGATTACTATTGAAAATGTAGTTTATGTTGAACTATTGAAACACATTATGATTATTAATAAATGTAATTCTATTAATAATATTGATATTTTATCAATTATCAATGCGTATATCAGTCAAAATTACGAGTCCTCATCACTTAAGTCATAGAAGTATGCAATGTAAAATATTTTATCGACTAGTAATAGATAATTTATTAAAAGCTTTTTGTTGGAAAACTTATTATGACAATAAATTGTTGATGGAATGTACTTACGAATTGGATATATCTTGCAAGTTTTATAATACATAAAATTTATTTTCTTTCAGCTTCACGCTGTAGGTATACAGCATGTAGAAGGATAGGCAGAATGCTGGTGTTAAGACATAGATATAAGAAAAAAAATCGTATACCTATTGTTGTCTTCTATATTGGATGATGCAGTTCGTATAATAATATATATTATTGAATCCTCATCCTCGAGAGGGGATCGAACCCAGAACCAGTCGGTTTTACAGTCTCACTGTAAAACTGACTAGTTGTGGGTTC
>DWAP01004812.1:0-10632 GCA_018230625.1 Heliconius eleuchia | reverse complement strand
CATCAGGTGACCCGCACGCTCGTTTGCCGTGTCTTTTCCATAAAAAAAAAAAAAGGCAGTTGTGGCATAGAGGGAGAGTGTCTGAATGTATTTCATTTGGTTGGGTGATCAATCCCCACTCTGGGAATATATTTACCTACTTTTTATTTCGCCAATCTGGTAGACAAATTGTGGAATTGTGTTCTACCAGGGACAACACACAGGGTCTTGGAAATATGACAACAAGCCAGAAATGGACTGTCCTAGCTCGTAAGTTCTCACTGCTTTTTACCTTGCCATGTAGGAAATGCAAGAAGCATATTTTTTAAAGATTATTATATTTAAATATTATGTATAATACTTAATATGCCTGCACGTTACGAGATTTTGGATTTACAAGAGAAAACATATAAGGAACGATACTGTTAATAGCGCTTGTATAATTAAAAGTTTTTATAAAATTCCATTTTTCAACAGTTGTGGCAGAAGAAGCGGCGAATGGGTGATACTACACTAATGTCAAATATTGATACGCGCAGCACAAATGATCCACACCCTATGAAAGTCACCAGAATGGAACAAGTAAGTCAATTTAAATATTTTTAAAGTGCCATTCCATACAAAGGATAGAAAAGGATTTCTTTGGCAATTTGTGAATTGTGAGCATTACTAACTATTAAATAAGTTATAATATTATAAATAGTACTAATCAGAAATTCATTTTGCAGGTTTGTCTCACATCAGAACTTATTTACAAATATCAAATTCTCACAAAGAGTATGGAGGAGGTGTTAACCCGTGATAAGGAAAAATTACAAAAATTTGAACAAGTTAGTGCCATTATTATTAATGAACCAACCATCAAGATATGATTAAAACATATTCGTTTCGATAAAATTGATTTTGAGAAACTGATCAACGATAGTCGTGGGTTCTATTCTCATTCCGGAGAGTGATATATTTATTTCCTCGTTCTGGTCATAAGGCAATATGATGCAATGAAAGTTGGGAATGCGTGTGGACAATATTGTCTTAACCTAGTGCTCACACACTCTCTTATTCCAGCACTCTATCTCTCTGTTTCTCTGCCAACACTTCTCTATGGATACAGCGTAATGCTATAAAATGTGTAGCTATATTTGAATTTTTATTTCTGTTACTTTCAGCCTTCATTGGTGAACGAGCAGCTGGGACAACTTTACCTAGACTTACAATTAGAGGGCGTCGCCGCAAGGCTTACACTAGAAGAAGGCATTACGAGCTCCAGCAGTTCTAGTGAGGAGACCCCAGCTAAATCATCAAAGGTATTTAATTATACTTTTTATTAAATAAATCAAATTAGTCCAATTTTCCTATTAAGGCCCATAGATAAATGACGTCACATATTAAGATGGACGGATGCGTTCCACGAAGTGTGACAATGTGTGACAAATGAGTGGTGGGGTGGTCCCAAATGTGACGTGACAACAATATGTGTCGTGACACTAGGTTAGGGAAGCATGGACAGTCGTGAAATTAGTGTGACATAATTTATAATATATGACCCGAAAAATTATGTATATATATTATATTGAATATAAATACCTTTCCAATTTATATAAGACATTCTCCTGCAGAATAGTAATAATTCTTATTATTTAAATTTTTATTAAATTCTTACTATGAAACAAGAAAACTATTAATATGAAAAAAATATCTGAGTACAAATATTTGTAAAAAAATATTTCAAGTTTTTATAATTAAAGCAGATCCACCACAGAAATCGATAGTACAGCATACTATGGTCTAAGAAGTGTGTAAAAAAAAGGTGAATTTTCAATTTTCTTTTAATTTTATTTTAATTTATTAATGTCTTCGTTTTTCCCAATCCTCACACCAATTCTGATATGCATATTTTGGTATGCCCTTAAGCTTTTTCAGCAGCTTTTTTTTTGCTTTAACTTTCTCAATTTTCGCAAAACGTTCCGTCCGTTCACGTTGAAAAGCAATCTTGGGGACAGGGAACAAGAAGGATGAATACGTTGGCTGAGTCATGATAACGGTTTCTCATTACGAAAGAACTTTGCTGGACACTCTCCCGCATTTTTTTCAAATTTACTTTGTTCACATTTTAAGCGGTTGCTGATGTACAAGGGCGTCCACGCGAGCGTCGTCATTCTCATTCACCTTCTGTGAAACATTCTTTTGACTCTAGATTAATATCACGGTGTGCCATTTCCAACATTGGTTTTTAACAATTAATTCCATTTTTTTATACAAGAATCTATGCAATTTCTTTTATTAAGAATATTAAAAAAAAATACTTTCATATGAATCATTTAGTGCAACATGACGAAATTTGTATATTTCAATTTTAATTTAATATTACAGTAGACTCCTTCAAATTGTAAATAGTCTTTTGGTACCATGTATGTCGAGTGTAAGGCAGTCGACGGTGGTTTATATGTAGAAGAGCTGAGTATCTATCCCTTTCATTTCCATTTATGTTCAGGGTTTGTAAATGTTTCAGCAGATATTTGGATTTTTTTGGAAAAACTCATAGTCTTGAAGAAAATTGGCAAATGCAGCCCTACTGTTGCGGCCGTGGTTTTTTCCTCAATATGGGCTATATTGCCCTTTCATATCATATAACTTAAAAAAAAAAAAATTTAACTATTGGTATATACAAAAATTAAATTTAAAAAAAAACTTTCAGAGGCTGTACCGAAAATACTGGCAATTTTGGTATTTGTGTAAAATAATCTCTTGAAAGTTCCATAAGCTAGCTTAATTACGACATGTTAAAAATGTATTTGAATCATTAAATATATATAGTTATTTAATAACTATTATTCTCATTAAATAATTGACTACTTGTAAATCAACTATTTTTTTTATTTACCGAAGAGTTTTAATTTTTCACCAGTCAACTATAGTCAAAGAATGTTTGTAGAGTACACAAATTTCGATATTGTAAAGGTAGGTAAGAAACTTTATATTAACTACCACTCATGAGCATTAGTCAATTCACGGTTTCTGCTACAAATATCCTTTGACTATAATTGTTTGGTGAAAAATACCAACTTCTCGGTAAACACCTAAAAAAATCGATTTAAAGGTAACCAATTCTCATATTGAGAAAATGTATAAGCCGATAGTTGTAAATTATTATATGACACGAAAGACCTATTACTAAGCTGTAAGTGAGTTTGGAAAAAAATCACGGCTCTCTAATTTTCTTCAAGAATCTGAATTTTTCCAAAAAATCACAATTTCCTAGATACCTGCTGAACCAATGTAAATCGCTGAATATATATGAGGGTGAGACGGTAGGATAATGAGGTTCCACAGACTACTCTCCACCCGTCGATCGCGTTACACTCTGTATATATGAAAGGTTGATAAAATGCAATTATATACAATTTGTTCAGATAAAATGCAATTATATACAATTTGTTCAGAAATTAATCGAATGATATTATTATCAAAGCAGATTCGGCGTCGAAAACGAGAATACAGCAAACTGGTGATGATATATGAAGAAGATGCGCCATTGCCGCCGCCAGAGGACACTGGGAGCTCCTCCAGATCGTAGTACTTGCGTACAACTTATGGCTTTTCCGTTTCACAGAGTGAAAAAATGAATATATAATGATAATTTATATTAAAATAAAAACAGAATACGCTATCAGTTCCTGTATATCCATACATAGTATACAGATATAAACGTATAATTGTGGTTATTATAAAATAAGAAAAAAAAGTCGCTCGAACTCCTCTACGTTACAGAACGTGCATCACAACTCACATACGTGTTTCCAACTATGTCTACACTCTTTATACGGAGTGTTCAAAAATAATTATTTAATTATTTATACAAAAGATAAGAAAACAATAATTTATATTTACGGTAGAAACTTTTATAAAAATGGTAGGTGTCAAGTGAATAAAGTTATGAATGTATGTGATAGTGCAGTGTTATAAATAGTGTGCTCTAAGTAATAAAACTAAAATCCTAAAAGAATAGTATCTATTCTGTTAGGCTGTCATGGCACAGCGTGTGACTGTGAACGTGATGGTTTTAGGTCTGATTTTCACTTTGGAGGCAACGAATTATCGCCCACGCCGCGTTGAGTTCCACCACTCAACACGCAATGTCTCAACAAATGGGTGGTGCGTCGGGAACGTAATGTCTCAATACTAGGTCTTTCTGTCTGGACTGCTATTTGCGGGATAGTATTATTGACACTACATATTTGTAAGGGATGTAGTTTTTTAATGCTTCTGAATTTTACTCTTTGCGCAATGAATACATATTTTGTGATACATAATATGTTAGAATTTTTTATATAAGTATACCTATTACATGTTTTTATATATGTGTATGGTTTATATTTTAATTAGTAAAAGCTATAGTTATAGTTTTATGTTAAATGTTTTTAAATGAAAATTGAAATCAGTTTTCCTCGCAATAATTAAATAACATAAGTTCATATGTATTATATTTTCTGAGAAATTAACTAATTAGAACACCATATTTTAATATTAAATGTTACTTTTACATGAAATGAAAGTATTTATTTAAAAAAATATATTTTCATATTTAATAAAAATGCTTAAAATAACTTTCATATTATAGAATTGGTTTTATTTTTTACATATATTTTTATTGGTTATGGATTACCTCTATATAATATAATATAAAGGTTTCAAGTTTGAGGCCATCAAAATAGTTATAGTTACTGTATTTAAGGAGATTGTTTTATTCAACTAAATTTAAATTAAGTTTTTGTTTCTTTTAGGAAATATGTTATATAAGCAATTTTATTGAGAGATTTTTGTTGTTACGCACATATAATGCATTGACTTGGCATTTATATTTTAATTGAGATAATCTTTAAATAGTTATTATTAAATAAATCATTTATGTTTTATTTTAAAAAATCAAGAATATATTTTTATTATAGTTACCAAGTTGTTGTTTATAAATTTTAAAGAGACAGACGATTTTTATTATTTTACTAATACATTGATGTAATGATGTGTATAATTAATTAAGCTAATAAACTATATTGAAAATGTATTTCTTTATATATTGACCTAAATAGTACTTGAGGTCTGTACATGTATATTTGTGTGTGTATATATATATGTTTCACGTTGACCATCATATATATAGTTGCAACATTACATACGACACTAAAATATACTACATTAGTATAATATGACCATATTATATTGTGATACAATATTTTTTACCTACGTTTTATAAAGCCGAAATCATGTTAGTACAAATAAAATATCCAAAGGACCAAAAAGGTTTCCTAGAAATTAGTATATTTAGAGTAAAATTAATATTGACGAATGTTGAGAATGGTCGAATATTTATATTCTTAATATATTTTAATAGAGAACGTATTCAATTTGAATTATATGCAAATTATGAATATTTTATGCCTTAAACATAAAAGTTATAACCATTTCGTGTAGTATAGAGTATATCATGTTTCGTTTATATTTATACGAGTATAAGTTACATTTATTTACCTACTTTCAACTTTATATGATAGTTTAGGTTTAATTTGATGTTAATTGTGTAAGATACTGATCAATGTTCATAATAAAATACGTAATTAAAGTTTTTTTTTATTTATGCCAATATTTTTTGGTTAGTTACGAGTTTAACAATCGAGAAACATTGCATGTTTTTGTCGTGTTAAAAATTTAAAACCAGTATTTGTTATATTATGCTTTTTTATAATATTTATATACTCGACAGATTAAGATATCGCCGTGTTTCTTGATAATTTTTAATAAAAAATATTTTTTTGTTTTACCCTCATGTAGAACTTAATATTAAAAACAAATACGTTAACCGTACACATGTATGACTGTTGGGTAACCAATGTTCAGGGAAATGATGATGCTTAAAATTATTTCCAATTCCTATAATTTCCTTTTCCAGGAATACTGTGGCGTGCGGCGTTGAATTTCGATACTCAACGCGCAATAAGTCTAATTCTATTACAAATGCATTGCCATAAGGTTCGCTCTACCTACCCACCTTGAAATGAAAAAAATATAAAAAATCGTCGCCAAAAAAGTAAAAGAAATGTCTAAATATTCATATTTAGATTTAGTATGTATGATCTATGTAAAGATACTCGATTGGCAAATGCTTAAAGAATATTTTTATTATATTACACTTTTGGCTGTTTAGTAATCTATAAGCCACATTGATGCTGCAATATTCGAGAAAATTAAAAAATAAATAAATGGAAGTAAACTTTAAAATTGTATATTGGGGGAGAATCTCGGCCAAGAATCTGAAATTAAAAAAAAATTATATGATATGGCTTTTTAAAAATTAATCAAAATAAATCAGCTTTACTCTGTATCCCGTACACAGCAGGGTAGGCAGAGGGAACCTTGTATTACGACACTCCGTTCCACATTTCTGCCGAAGTGCGTGTTGAGTGGCAGATCCCAATGCCGCGCTTTGCCTCGACACCAGAGCGACGAAATGGAAATATAAATTTATGTAAATATTTCATCTCCTCGACAGGGGATCGAACCCACAACCAGTCGGTGTTACAGTCGTCACACTTTGTGTCGCTGCGCCACGACTGGTCTCAAATTTTGGCTTTCTAATTTGCCTAAAAGTTTTCTATTAAATGTGTTTTTTAATATTTTTTAATGCTGATTAAAAATATATATATTATAGTATACAAATACCAAAACGCTCTCTAGATTGATCCTGCATTTGTTTAAATAACAAAACTGCAGAATGGTTGTCTTATTACAACCATTCCGCAGTTCCAATCCATTATTTAATAAAAACATGAACTAATGTTATCTACATTAATAAGAAGAAAAGTTATAACTTTTTTGAATGATTCTTTGAGTGTAAAATTTATTGTGGATGTCTGTGGATAATAAAACAAAATCACCCCTGCAATGTGCTTTAAATTTTATGATATAGTGTAAAATATCAATCGTATCTGTTATAGTTGCCCAGATTGACTGTAATCTTACCAAACTTTAATACTATCTGTAAGAACTGCTATTGTACAATGTGAGTGAGTTTAAACAAAACAGTTCATCATAATGATAATGATAAGAATAATAAATGCGATAAAACACCGTAACCATTCCTTATCAGTACCATGAAGTGTTGAAGAGTTATACGAATACTGATGAAAAAAGATCCTTATGAGCGTACGTTGTGTCATATCAATGATGTACCTACTTTTTGCATAAAAGTGTCTATTTACTTTTGTAAAAACTATCAAAATGTTTCATTTAATGTGAGCACGTACAATGTGCCGAAGCGGAAAGGTCTACGAGATGATTCTCATGGGCGTAGGAAGGGGGAGAGCTGTGTAGGCCGTGCCCACCCCAGAATAGTCTGGTGCCCACCCCAGAAATTTTACTTACAACAAAATTTGCCCGAAAAATTAAAAAAAAACATTATTTACACAAACATCTGTCCATCTGTTCAAAGCCCAGGCCCCACAGAAAATATCTCTAGATACCTGAAGATGAACCTTCGCGACTGTAGCGAAACTCCCAGTGCTGCCTAGGTTTTATTCGGCCCTTTGCCCTTCAGTCACTCATTTTTTATAGAAGAAAAAATGCGATCTTAAGTATATCAGATTAACTTGCGAATAAACAAGTGCGTTCATTCATAATAAATTGAATATCTCGTAATCAAGGAACATTCTAGCTTAAAGGGAACATCTCGTACCCCTTCTTTATTTTTCTAATTTTATATTTTTACACCCGTCCTTTTAACAGGCTTTTTTAAAATTATTTTGAATAATAAAATAATTTGTTTAGAATTTGCCATGCGGGACGATGAGTGAGCTTCAAAGTAAAGGGCTCTAGAGATATTTTTTTAAAATATCTCCGTCTGAATGAACTTTCCTATTGAATATCCAATTTTAATTACGCATATTTAACACTTATAAAAATTTTAAATATATTTGTGTGTCTACTTTGGTAAGCGAGCTTCAATATTTTGTTGAGACAATATTTATTTATAAAACAAAGTTAAGTTATAATAAACATAAGTAAGTACGTATAACGAAATACACCTGTTAATATTATAAGCATTATAACCTGCTTAAAATTTCACAATTGATTACTTAAACCGTCATTATCGTACATAATATTGTATTATTCATATTGTTTTATTTTCAAATGTTTAAAAAACGATCCACCCGCCATAAGAACCTGTTACAGCGCGCTACACTATCAAACGCACACTTGCTAGGCTCTCTGTGACTACAATGTAAATAATTACATTCACGCACACAAAGCAAGTTACACCACACCGACACAGCTCTACCTGCGCAAGAGTCACATTCCGTCACCCACCGTCACGATTGGCCGCCGAGCCTCTAAGGCTTTGAAACAGTATTAAATTTACTTTAGAAAGTTGACAGTGTAACATAGTGTTCCATTTCTCGTGTCACCATGATAACTGTTTAGGGTAAGTTTATATATTTGTGTATTGAATATTATGTAAGAGATTTTCTAAAAGAGAAAATTGCTTCGCCAAAGCCTTACGTCGTCACGTCAGTCTTTCCGTTTACAGTAACTCGCCACTATATTACAATGCCGTGTGGATGATTATTTAAATTCTCTGATTTAGTCTTCGATTGCAGTTTTTTTTTCTATATTTTTATATTCCATTGAAACTCAAAGTAATTTAAATGTTGGTATTTTAACCTTAAATTATTTTAAACATAGTAAAAAAAATACTCTTAAGTTTAATTTTACGTGAGTGATCTCAGATGTTTTTAATTACAATTTACCTGAATGACTCATTGAAAACGTAGTCAGATAACATTTTATTCTATAACGTGCATTTTTATAAAGCTAAAGTGGTTATAAAACTTTCACAAACTAATATTATTTCAGCCTGAGTAAAATAAAAATTGTAATACAAATAAATATATTAAATATACGATGCTTTTCACAAAAAACAAAATTATATCATTGACCTTTTGCAATGCTGTTTTTTTATACATTAAAAACGTTGTTATAATAGAAATATTCGTTATAAGATAGCTCACTAAGTACTTAGTCGATGTAATTGTAAAATGTATGAATTGATAATGTAAACTACATTATCCAACACGTCTTTCCTTTTTTGATAAACTACTAAAGACCAAGTTCTTTTAAACGCAACGTGGATATGGTGACAAATGATATAGATAAAAAGTGTTTCTTTAATGAACGATGACATTAAGGTTCTTTAGGATTCCAAGAAGCCGTAATAAGGATACCACATACATTTAAGCCAGAAAATCTTAAATCATTCAATAATTTCGATTTTTTAAACAAGTTTTTGTTTATATTAAATATCGTGTCAAGAGATTTATTTCTTAATCAAGTCAGATTCTTGGCTTATATCGGCCTATAGGTGAATTTAATATATTTATTATAATATCACGTAAGTTTCTCGCAGACATTGAAAATGTGTACAAGTTAAAGAATATGTTGTAAAGTAAAGGTTGCTTTTCAAATTGCAGTAATGTTGATTGTTGTAGGTTTGACCTCTCTTACTGTTTTTTATATAGATTATATACTTGATGTACGTACCTATAACCTATAATAAATTTCTCACGTACTTTTACTTATATCAATGTTTTTCCAAGAATACGTTTTCCTATATTACAGACAATCAAGTTTCATGTTTATTAAGCGCAAGTGTAAATGGAGTATCCATTTCAAGTTATAACGATTTAATATTAAATTAATAAAAATAATGAAAATTTTGAAATAATACATTTTTAAATAGTCTATATATTTATAAGTTAATAATCAAAAATCAGATTTACGCTGTATCCTGCACAGAGCAGGATAGGCGGAGCGATATATAGGGTTAAGACTGCTTTGCTTCGCTTTGCCTCGACACTGGAGCGAAAACTGAAAATATAATTTTAAATAACTATTTAATTTCCTCGAGTGGGGATCGAACCTACAATCAGTCGCATTCACAGTCGTACACTTGTGCCCCTGCGCCACGACTGGTCTCCTATTTTTAAGTTAAATACCATAAATTAACTTTTAGCGAAATTAAAGAAACCTAAAAGAGATTTAACAATGTACTCTATTATAATAACAAAAATAATTTTGCTTGAAACTTCTTCATTAGGAAGGGATATTGTTTTTACCTGCTAAAGCTGACGTCATCGAGGCTTCACTAGGACGCTTTTGAGTACACGGCGTTGGTATGGGTTCAAATTTTTTACATTTTTAAAGTAATAATAAAAGTTTTTACATCTCTTTGTTAAACATTGTCTATATTTAATTTTAGGCGTTCTGTTCCATTTCTTAATAATGTAAAAGTTAAAGAGAAATGAGTCACTTAACAGTAACTTAAATAACGATTATCGACATAATTTTAGTGAACTTATTACGATATTCGACCTCACTTGCAGGAAACGATAAACGTATGTGATAATAATTAATATTAATTATAATAAACTCTTGAAAAATGACCAGAAATAAAAAAAAACAAAATATATTTTTATAATAAAAAAAAAAGAAATAAACCGATTTCATTAAAAAAAACACTCATACTGAAGTAAAAAAGAAAAAATAAAAATAAAAAATCAGCTTCACGCTGTATCCCGCACACTGCAGGGTAGGCAGAGGGAACGT